>CM061034.1:45525206-45800206 GCA_030763125.1 Hippophae gyantsensis | reverse complement strand
GTTTGTTAACTGAGCTGGGATTCAAACAGGAGAAGAATGTCTGGCATAGTGATAGCCAAAGTGCAATAGACTTGGCAAAGAATTCAGCATTTCATTCTAGAACCAAGCATATTGGACTTCGTTATCACTTCATCAGATCTCTATTGGAAGATGATGTGTTAATACTGGAGAAGATTCAAGGAAGCAAAAATCCAGCAGATATGTTAACAAAGGTGGTGACTATTGACAAACTGAAGTTGTGCTCAACTTCAGTTGGTCTGCTAGAGTAACAAAGACTAGAAAAGCTGCTGCATTGATCGAGGTGTGAAGACAGATTAAAATCAGTCTTCAAGTGGGAGAATGTTGGAGATTGTTGTTATAAAGCTCCTTAATTTAAGGAGCAAATTAAGGAGCAAAACATGGAGTAAAACATGGAGCAAAACATGGAACAAAACATGGAGCAAAACAAGGAGTAAAACATGGAGCTTAATTCAAGGAGCAATTCAAGGAACCATTAATTTAAGGAGTAATTCAAGGAGTGAATTTTCCTATAAATAGATGTGTAATTGTAATGAATTAACCATCCAAAGTGTTCATTCCAATTGAGAGAAAAGCTTAGAGAGCAAAGCTTTTGTGAGAGAAAATTGAGAGTAATTTTCTTGGGTGTAATTGGGTTGTGAGTTTTGAGTGTTGTAAACACCTTGTGTAATTTCTCCTCTTTCAGTAAAAAGATCTGCAGCAGGTCCGGAGACGTAAGCAAGATTGGCCGAACTCCGTTATCAAATTTGTGTGCTATTTTCTATTCTTGCTTTCTCATAAGTTTGGCTTATCGGGAATTTGCGTTATTTCCCAACAGAAGCGACCCTTAATATGCTCTCAACTAGAAAATGGGAATCCTAAGTTGGAACTACAGTGGATTAGTTAAATTCCGACCTTTAAATATATATGTAGGTTAATTAGACTTTATAATCCAGTTTGCATCTTTTTTTAGAAACTAAGGCTAGTAGTAACTTTTATCTTTCAATTCAATAGAGATTATGATATTATGATAGTTTTTGTATCCCTGCTTCAAATTGTGTTGGATGTTTATGTATTTTGTGGAAGCAAGGTTTTCAAGTATCAGTTTTAAACTATAATTAGCATGTGATAGAACAGCAGTTGTGTAATGTAGCTATTAATGGAAAAAAAAATGGAATGGATTTTGTCATTACTCTCATTGTTATGAAGAACTAAAAGATGAATTTTGATAAAATTTAACTCCTCTTACTGCTACTTCTAATTCCTTTTGGATTTGTATGGGTGATCTCAACTAAATTCTTAATCAAAATGAGGGGTGCTTCTGTTTCCCTTTGGCCTAATAGATTAAGAGACTTTACGGGTGATTTTAACCCTTTGGATTTAGGTTCCGTGGGTCTTCCTTTCACTTGGGCTGACGAAAAAAAAACTTGATAGAGTCCTTGATTCTGTGGATTGGTTTCATCTATTTCCTTTAGCTATGGTTAGAAATTTACAAATACGAGCTTCTAATCATGCTCCCATTCTTCTCTCCTTGAATGAATCTATTATGTTTCTTCCAAAACCATTTCATTTTATTGTTGCTTTGTGTAGAGATTCTTCAAGCTTTGAAGTAGTTGATAAAGCTGGGAAACTTAAAGGTCCTTGGTTTGCAAAATCAAGTTTTCACTTAAATTCAATACAATTAGCATAAGATTTCAAATGATGAAATATGTTATTGTGAAGATAGATTGAAATTAACTAAAGATATACTACTCAGAGTTTAATATGGTTCTATCTCTATTAAATGGTAATTATGAATTGCAACTGCTTCAAGGTATTGAAGAGTATCAGCATCATCTAGAAAGTATCTAGAAAAAAAAGGGCAACATGGCTTTTAAAAGGAGATCAAAATACTAAATACTTTCACACTAATAATGATTGGAAGAGTCACAATTGCATCAATTATATCAAATATTTTCATGGTAGATGATTGTACTACGGAAATGATATCAGTATGTGTTTTATTAATCATTTTCATGAGGTGTTAACTTCTATTTTTGATTTATCACCCAATTTGGACAATAAAGTCTCAATTATTTTCACAATGTATTTTAGATAATAAGAATGATATTTTATGTTATATTCTAAAAGAAAAAGAAATTAAATATGTATTGTTTAATATGAGTTCTTTCAAAGCTCTTAGAACAGATGATTTGTATGCTTTTGTCTATAAAAATTACCGGCACATTCTTGGAAAAAGTGTCATTCAAGTTGTCCAAGATTTTTTTAAATCTAGTTATCTTAATCCTAATTTAAATAGACATTTATTACACTAATTGATGAAGTAAATAATCTTTCTCTTATTCATCATTTTAGATCCATAAGTCTCGCTAATGTGATTTATATAGTCATTTCTTAAATTCTTGCGAACAAACTCAAAAAAGCAAACTCAATAAGTTTTATTCCCTTTTTTAATATTCTTTTATCCCTAATAAATAGATTTATAAAAATGTTATTATTGTTCAAAAAGTAGTGCATGTTATTAAGAGAAAAGGAGGTCGAGTTCTTCTAGGAATCAAAATGGATTTACAGAAAACTTATTATGTGATGGAATGGAATTTCATTATCAAAATTCTAAGAATATTGGGTCTCTTTGATAAATTCTGTAAGTTAATTTATACTTTTCTTAGTACTATTTATTATTCAATTATGTTGCATGAAATACCTTGGATGATTTTATGCTTGAAAAAGGACTTTGATAGTATAATCCTATTTCTTCCTATCTTTTTATTATTGGAACTAAAATGTTATTCAGATTATTAATTTGTGTTGAAAATAATAATGATTTTCATGGTAACAAAATTATAAAAAATGCACCTACTGTTAGTCATCTTCTCTATACAAATGATTTCATTATGTTTTGATGAGAAAATCTTACAGAAGTTAATGTTTTTCATTAGAATCTTAAGAAATATTTTAAATTACGAGTAGAGAACAAATTTATCTAAATCTTGCATTTTCTTCTTAGAAAATATCTTTTATTCAATATGTTAAATTCAATTTATTTTAGGATATTTTATTAACCAACGAAGGTGTGAGATATTTGGGTCATAATTTATTCTTTCGTAGACATAATAGTAGAGAATTCTAAAACATCATTGATACTCTAATTTTCAAAAATGATAGCTAGAGATCTTGTCTTTTGTCTATAGTTGACAAGGTAACTTATATCAAATTTGTCTTATTAACTTTACCTTCATATTTCATTAGTATTTTTAAATTACCTAAATCTATTTATGATAAAGGTGATGCAATTATCATAATTTTTTGGTGGAATTCTACTCCAAAAAATAATTCTTTTAGATATATTACTTATAAAAATTTGGATTTTATTTGTCTATCCAAAGAAACCGATGTTCTTGGTTTTGTTTAATTTGAAGATTTTAATTTAAAATATTAACAAAATTTGGATTAATGTTTTTCAATGCAAATATGGAAATCCATGAGAGTTCATCAAATATAAAATCCACTCTTATGATCTTTGAATTAGGAAAGGTATTTGCTTTTCTTTGAATTTCCTTAATATGGGTGCATGTCTTAAAATTGAAAATAATATACCTTTGGTTTCCTTGTACTTCAAATTTTAAATGTCATACTCTTGTTTTAATTAATATTCCTATTGTGGTAAAAGATCTTCTTCTTTCATATTCAAATGGTTGGAATGTTCAATTTATTTATTAGATTTGGGGTTCTGATATGTGTTCTTAGATTTCAATACTTCATCCACCTATGGATGATATTTTAAATTCTTAGTTCTAGGTTCATAATTCTAAAGGTATTTTTAATACTAAAACTGATTATAGAAGTTTAATTTCTAAGAAATCTCCTAAGTTTTATTCTTCTATTTGAAAGAAGTTATGGTAGTTAAAATCTATGAAAGATTTAAAGTTTTTTGTTGGAGAATTTTTTGTAATAGTCTACTTACCATAATATCTCTTCTAGAACTCACTTGAATGATATCTCTTATCATTTTTGTCGTAACCAGCTTGAAACTACTCAACATCTTTTCTTTTCTTACCAGTTTATCATCTCAAGTTGACTTGAATTTCATGACCAATATATCCTTCACAAATATTTCCTTCTTTGATTTGTTTATTTCTAAATTTTTTAAAGTTACAAATTCCTTTAGTCATCCAGAATTATCTCATCTTGATTTTAACTTGGCTATCTGTATTTCATTTGAACAAAACTAAAAATCTCGTAATGATATTTTGTTCAATGCTAAAATCACAAAACTTAGTTTGTTTATTTCAAAATTAAACTCAAAATTTCTTGAATTTAAGAATTCTTCTCATTCTTATCTCTCTATCCTTACCAATCAGTAGCCTAGTTTTGATTATTTCGTGCCTCCTTCTTCTATTTGAAAAAACCTCAAAGATGTGTAGTTAAAATTAATTTTGATACTATTATTATGAATTTACGACTTACAGTAGCTATTGTTTGTCGAAATTTTGAAGGAAATATTCTTGAATGTTCGAGTAAATTTTAATTAGGTCATTCTGCTGAAGAAATAGAATATTATGATTTACTTTTTTCACTGCAAATGGCTATTAAACATAATTAAAAGACGTTGTACTTGAAAAGGGATAACAAAAATGTTATCAAGGCTTTGATACATGATGATTTTGGTGTTTCTTTGAAGGCTCAAAATTTTATTTCTCAAGCTCATTTTTTTTTTTGTGCAAAATTCACTAATTTTGCCTGATTTCGAAAAAATTAACATGTTGGCTCATATTCTATCTAAATGGGATTCTAATAGCAATATTGAGGGTTTTATTCCTATATACCTTAATCCTTTATTACTAGTTTTTGTAATAAATTTTAATTTTTTTTCCGATGCATAAAAGAAATCTTAATAGGGGGAAAAACCTTAATTATATAAACAAAGGTTATGATTTTAGAAGGAAAAAAAGCTCTAATTGAGAAAAAAATGAAAAATTATGGGAATAGATTACAATGTCCAATGCCAACGAATCTAAGGTTGGATGAACAATTGGATGAACAAGATCTTCACGAGAAAACATCAAATCTTAATATATATATATATATATATATATATAATCCTCTTGTTTTCTTTTTTAATGTCTAAGATTTTTTATTTATTTTGTTAATAAAAAAATCATTAATTTAATAATTATTGATTAAATAATTAATTTTAATTGATAAGAAATTGGTATGCATATAAGAACACATGATTGAAATATGAACAAATGTCATTCTAATTTTTTGAAGTTATGCTTCATTGGCACCAATGTTTCATTGTGAGGAATGTATATATAAACTAAGATTAGAGCTTTGATACAAGGGTGTTAGTGGTGTAATGTTATTTCAAAAATAATTTTATTCGTTCTCTGATAAAAGTTCAATGATATATCATATAATAAGCTTTTTGAGAAAGAAAAAGTAGTTTTTGAAATTTTGTTTTTAAATTTCTTATTAGGATATTGAATAATAAGTTTTGAACAAAACAAAATAAAGTTAACATTTTTTTATTTATTATTTCTAAATCTTTTATATGGGAATTTAAAATAATATATAAATTTAGTATTAAAAAATAGAATTATAACTTTATTCTATAACATGCAAGTCACATGTAAGAGAATAAATAATAAAAGTTTAATTTTTGTTAAATTTAACATAAAATTTATGTTTTGCTTGACTAGTTTGTGATTTTGATAATGGAGAATGAAAATAGGGAGATCATTAGTACATTTAATTTTATATATTTGTGACAATTTGTACCCTTGAGGTGTCTTTAAAAGAATGAGGTAATTCTATTTTTTTTTTCTATGAAGTTGTCAATGTAATTTTTTTTTCTATGGAGTTGCCGATGTAATTTAATAGTACAACTTGGAGGTCATATTAACATGAAATTGGTGGGTGTGTCTAACTTATCCTATTTTTCAAAATATGGTTTAACTCAAAATTAATCATGAATTTTTCATTTTTTTAAAGTATATTCCCTCCATACTATATAAATAGACAATTCCATAGATAGCAGATGTAATAAAGAAAAGGAAAAAAAAAAGATATTCATGTTGTTCACATTTAGGATATTGTAGTGATTATACTTTCACAAAAAGATATTTAGGTTATTTTATTAATAAAAATTCTAAATTAATAATAAAGTTAATATAATGGGAAAAATTATTATTTTATTTTAAAATTTAAAATTAAATTTAAACATTATAATAATTTTTTTTGGTAAATTCATTTTTTGTAAATTTTATATTTTATAAAATTATTATGTATTTTTATGTGCTTTTATATATCACATTCTCTACTAGTATTGTGTTATAATCCAAACTATAAACTTTACGCTATCAAAAAGGGTCTAAATAGATTAAATAATTATAAGATTAATAACATTGAAATAACTGAAATGAGCTCTCTCTTGTCCACTATCATAAAAGACTAATATTAGAAGTCGAATAATGTAACTTCATTATGTTGTTCGAAATTGAGGAAACGATTACACCATCCGTGTGATCTTTGATGATGGTGAATTATAAAGAACTTATATTTGTGGTTCCAACGTCAATCGTATTGTAATTATCTGACTTGTTTAGTTCCTATTTATAATAATATAAAGTTTACTATTTTGATCTAAACATGAACATTATAGAAAACATGATAAAGAAAAGTGTCTTAAAAAATATAAAAAAATTTCATAAAATATAAATTTACAAAAATAGTTGATCAAATAATTAAAAAAAATATTATATTTTTTAAATTCAATTTTAAATAGTTAAAATAAAATAATAATTTTACCTTAATTAAGTTCTTTTTATTATTATTTTAGAATTTTATATTAATAAAATAATATTTTATTATTAAAAAAGTAATTACAATTCTTTATTTTTACAAAGAGAGACTTAAGTATCCATCCTAAATGCAAAGCAACAAAATGGGTTACACAACCCTCACCTTTTTATATGTGAATTGACAAATATGATAATCGATAAAAATACAATAACAAGACATAATAGCCAGTAAATATGAATGATTGATAATTGACACGATTTTGCAGGCAATTAGTCCTAATTTAGCAGTAGATCATAAGATTATAACAATTAAGCGGTACTGTGGGTCTATTTGTGTTTTTATTATTGGTATATGTGGGTTTAATTGAAATGGTTTTAATATAAACATTTAGGTAGTTTAGAAGAAAGTTTTAAAAGTTGTTTTAAGTGGCATTTAGTAATTATTTTAAGAGGGAAACATACATTCAGAATTATTTATCCCAAAAATAAATATTAACCTACTTATTTTAAAAACATTAATAATATTTGTCAAAATTTTGGAACCACCTTCATTAGAGATCGGTAAAAACCTTAACAAGTATTTTGTGTCATTAGGAACCACTTTCAAGTAAAAGGAGAAGCGGTTTTAAACATATCCAAGAAGACGTACTTGAATTGACTTGGTAAGTGAAAAAATTGATTTAAAAGTTAATGACATATTTTTATTTGCTAATTACATATTTGTTGAAGATTGTTATAAAACTCCTTAAATTAAGTAGCAAAACATAGAATAAAACAAGGAACAATTTAAAGAATCATTAATTTAAGAAATAATTCAAGGAGTGAATTTTCTTATAAATAGATGTGTAATTATAATGAATTAAACAACCAAGTGTCTATTCCATTTGAGAGAATAACTTTTGTGAGAGAAAATTGAGAGTAATTTTTTTAGGTGTAATTGGATTGTGGGTTGTGAGTTGTGAGTATTGTAAACACCTTGTGTAATTTTTCCTCTTTCAGTAAAAAGATGTGCAGCAGGTCCAGAGACGTAAGCAAGATTAGCCAAACTCTGTTATTAAATTTGAGTGTTATTTTTCTATTCTTACTTTCTTATAAATCTGGCTTATCTGTAATTTGCATAATTTTCCAACAATTGGTATTAGAGTTTTTGGTGGTAATTTCTATCAATTTCCTACAAAGTTACTATTCACATGAATAGTGAATTATGTGAATAGTAAAATTTTGTCGACGATATTGGTTTTTCGACGGAGGTGTTCTAATACATGGTGGTTTGCAAAAATAGTCAGAAACGATCTGGAGGAAGTCAGATTTGAGTGGGAGCAATGACCGCAGATGAAGGAAAGGTGAAACTCGAGAAATTCAATGGGATTTTGGAAAATGTAGATAAAGGATTATTTGTATCAAAGAAATTTGTATCAACCTCTCTTAGGGAAGAAGCCAGATGCTATGAAGGAAGATGATTGAAATCTTCTAGACAGACAAGCCCTTGGAGTTATTCGATTGACGCTATCCTATAATGTTGCTTTCAACATAACAAAGGAAAAGACCACGACGGGTCTTATGAAAGCTCTCTCCAATATGAATGAGAAGCCATCAACCTCAAACAAAGTACACTTGATGAGCCATTTGTTTAATTTTTGGATGACGGAAGCCACCTCGGTAGCTCAACATCTCAATGAACTCAACACAGTCACAACCCAGTTGAGTTTAGTGGAAATTGAATTCGATGAAGAAGTACGAGCATTGATACTTTTTTCTTCTCTATCAAAAAGCTGGAATGCTACTGTCACGGTTGTGAGTAGCTCGTCAGGAAGCAATAAGTTGAAATTTGACGATGTTCGTGATTTGGTTATCAGTGAAGAGATCTGACGTAGAGAGTCGGGTGAATCGTCAACCTCTTCAGTTTTACATACAGAGTCAAGAGGAATAAATTCAACCAGAGGGAATAGACATGGTAGAACAGACAATCGAGAGAGATCAAAGGACAGTAGGTCCAAATCCAAGAATCCTAATAATTCTTATAGCTCGAAGACTATCAAGTGTTGGAATTGTGGGAGAATCGGGCATTACAAAAATCAGTGCACGAGTGCACCAAAGGACCAACAAGTGAAGGAAGAGGCAAATGTTACTTCCACTTGAGGAGGAGATGATGCATTGATATGCTCTTTAGAGAGCAACGAAAAATCTTAGGTGTTAAACTCTGGAGCATCGTTCCATGTTACTTCACAGAAAGAATTCTTCGAGAAATATGTCCCCGGAAACCTTGGAAAGGTGTATCTTGGTGATGATCAACCATGTGCTATTATTGGCAAAGGTGTAGTGAAGATTAAGTTAAACAGGTCAGTTTGGGAGTTGAAGGATGTCAGGCATATTCCCGACCTAAGAAAGAACTTAATCTCAGTAGGGCAATTGGCTAGTGAAGGCTACACTATGATCTCCCATGGTGATGATTGGAAGATTTCAAAGGGTGCAATGACGGTTGCTCGAGGCAAGAAGAGTGGCACTCTTTACATGACAACAGGAGCACGTTGTTCGATCGCAGTTGCAGCAAGTAATGAAACACCAAATTTGTGGCACCAGAGACTAGGTCACATGAGTAAGAAGGGGATGATTATGCACTCAAAGGAAAAACTTCCAGGTTTACAGTCTGCAGAGATAGACATGTGCGAAGATTGCATACTTGGAAAGCAAGAGAGAGTCAACTTTCAGACAAGTGACAGAACCCCAAATAAGGAAAGGCTAGAGCTTATCCACTCTGTTTAGGGACTAACAACTGTCTCATCCATTGGTAGGAAACACTACTTCATGAATTTCATTGATGATCACTCTCGGAAGGTATGGGTTTACTTTCTAAAGCATAAGTGTGAAGTATTTGAGGCTTTTAGAAGATAGAAAGCTATGGTTGAAAATGAGATAGGTTTGAAAATCAAAAAGATCAAAACTGACAATGGTGGTGAATATGAAGACACTATATTCAAAAATTTCTACTATGAGCACGGGATCAGAATGAAAAAAACTATGCTAGGAACGCCTCAACACAATGGTGTAGTTGAGCGTATGAACCGAACGTTGATAGAAAGAGCCATAAGCATTCGTATACATCAGGTCTACCAAAGCAGTTCTGGGCAGAAGTAGTCAACACGACAGCTTATTTAATCAATCGAGGTCCATCTATTGCATTGGAGCATAGAATACCAGAGGAGGTATGGAGCAGAAAAGAGGTAAAACTATTACATCTAAAAGCTTTCGGCTATGTAGCATTTGTGCATATTAGTGATCAAGGCAGGAATAAGCTTGATCCATAATCTAAGAAATGCACCTTCATTGGCTATGGTGAGGATGAGTTTGGCTACCGCATTTGGGATGATGAAAAAAGAAAGTGATCCGTAGTAGAGATGTGATTTTCAATAAAAGAGTGATGTATAAGGACATGCATAAAATAGACGCCAACAACTCAAAGCAGAATGAGTCAGTATTTGCAGATGCAGATGATATCCCAGATAGTTCTGTGAAGGAACCAATTGTAGCAAGTCCTCAGCCAGAGGAACTTGTTGGACAGAGCAATACGTAGCAGTTTGACACACCACAATCTCCTACTCCAGCTCCTATATTGAGAATGTCTTCTCGACCTCATGTGCCTAACATGAGATACATGAACTATATGTTGTTGACTGATGGAGGGGAGCCTGAATACTATGATGAAGCTTGTCAGAATCAAGATGCCAACAAGTGGGAGCTTGCCATGAAACTGAAGTTGTGCTCAACTTCAGTTGATCTATTAGAGTAACAAGACTAGAAAAGCTGTTGCATTGATCGAGGTGTGAAGACAGATTGAAATCGGTCTTCAAGTGGCAGATTGCTATAAATCTCCTTAATTTAAGGAGCAAAACAAGAAGCTTAATTCAAGGAACCATTAATTTAAGGAGTAATTCAAGGAGTGAATTTTCCTATAAATAGATGTGTAATTGTAATGAATTAAACAACTAAGTGTTCATTCCAATTAGAGAGAAAAGCTTTTGTGAGAGAAATTGAAAGTAATTTTCTTGGGTGTAATTGGGTTGTGGGTTGTGAGTTGTGAGTGTTGTAAACACTTTATGTAATTTCTCCCCTTTCAGTAAAAAGATTTGCAGTAAGTCCGAAGACGTAAGTAAGATTGGCCGAACTCTGTTATCAAATTTGAGTGTTATTTTTCTATTCTTGTTTTCTCATAAATCTGACTTATTGAGAATTTGCGTAATTTCTCAACAATATTAAAGGTAGTTAAGGAACTGATATGATGGTTTCATTGGTTGGATTATGAAAACTATTGTAAACATTACATAGAGTATTAGATAATGATCTATAAATGGCAACGAGTACCGATAGTTACATTGTGAGGCATACAAGTGTGTAGTGAGTTACTAATTGAGTAAGAGCTTTTGTCTAGTGCCTAACAAAAGAGGGATCAAGAAGTTCCTTTTGTGTATTTCTTGTAATGTGAGAGAAATGTATTGGTTCATCAAGAACTTCATTGAGGGTGTATGATTGCTTCAAGAACATAGTGAATTGGCAGGGTTAAGCCCCTTCCTACGAATTAAATTCACAAATTGTTAATTGAACCATGTAAATGAGTGTTGTCTCGTGTGTGCTTATTTGTTGATTTATTGTTTTTGCATAGTTTCTTAACAGTGTATTCTTACAATTCTGGTATCAAAGCTTTGTTTGAAAAAACTCTTGTCACTTTATTGTTGTGTTTAGAGCTTGATCAACTCAAAGCATTAGTTAGGAATCTTGAAGATGAACAGTGTCAAGTGTCTAGATAAAATCAAAGGCAATGGGTTATACTAAGTATAGGATTGACGAATTCGATGGGACATGTGATTATGGTTTATGGAAACAAAAGATATAGTCATTACTAGTACAACAAGATGTGGTTGAGAGGAGACAATTTTGAATACCTTAAAAACTACCCCAAATTGAGTAATAAAAAGCTTCTTGAAAAAGCATACAAAACTAACACTCTAAACCTCGCAGATAATGTGATTAGACATATCAATAAAGAGAAGAATGCATTAAAGGTTTAGAAAAATTCGAACAAATTGTTTCTTGTTAAATCATTGTCCAATAAAATTAGCTTGTTAGTGTAACTATTTGAGTTCAAAATGTATTCATCAAAGAGTCATGAAAGTACTCTTGATGAGTTAAAGAAGATGACAATTGAACTTCTCCCCATGGTTTAGTAAAAAGGAGGGGATATTTTCTCTTCCTCCAGGGTTTCATTCATTATGAACTAAAAAGTGTAAGGCTGATTAGTGAGGTCTTAAAAACTTCATACAATGAATGATCGGCCATTCTATTTGTGCTTTCACCACCAGAACTAAAAAAGGAAAACAAGTGGACACACCCGAAAGGAAACCCATCTCGAAACGCAGGCAGGAAGGGCGCGGAAGCTACCGTTTCTAGAATGCAAGCACTTACTCTCCCGTTGGCGTCTCGAAACTCTCAATCAACCGTGGGACTCCTTTCTGTAAGGAGAGATTCCTTTGATAGTTGTGGAGCTCTTAGATTTAAGAGAGAAGTTATCCAATGAAAATCAAGCCATCATTCTTCTCAACTTATTCCATGAACTGTTTAGAAAAGTTATATATGCATTGCAATATGATAGAAACTAAGTTTAATACTATCATATCGACCCTGAGAACGAGATGCAAAATTGTTGCAAGAAAAGAAAGAACTTGAAAATGGAGACAAGAAAAAAGGCAGATCTTAGTCCAAAGGGAGATCAAGATCAAGAAAGAAAGGGGCACTATAGGAGAGATTGTATTCTAAAGAAAATAATGCAAAATGCTAGTAATGTGAAACTAATATAATCTCTAGTGATGGTTATAGTGTTTTGACATATTCAACTTACTAGTATGATGATGAATGGCATGGTGTTAATTTCACATTTATCTTGTGAAGCACAATTTATTGATCTTAAGAAAGTGGATTGTTGCTGTGTGCTTTTAGGAGGTAATCTGGAATGCAGAGTAAAAAGAATTGGCAAAGTGAAACAGAAATTGCATGTTAGGTCAGCTAAATTTTTATCAAATGTTAGATTTGTACCTGACATTAAAAAGATCTAATATTAGTAGGAATTTGGATGCCGAAGGTTATTCAATAAAAGTGGACAATGGCAAGATAAAGGTCACTAAGGGGTTGCTTGTGTTCAAAGTAGTCAAGAAGTTTGGTTTTTATATCTTGGAGGGTTGCTCAAGTACTGGTGCTGTTTTTAACAAACCACGAGACAAGACTTTGATTTGGCACAAAAGATATCTCATTGATAAAATATTAATGTAGTTGTCAAAATATAGATCATTATGTGGAGACAAAACAAATGAGGTGGAGCTATGTGAGCATTGAAGTGCAGGGAAACAGAAAAAAAGTTAAATTTGATAAGGCAAGCATACATCTAGATGGATCTTAGACTATGTTCGTTCAGACATGTGAGAATCTGCCTCAACTTCTACACTAGATGGAAACAGGTATTCCTTACCTTTGTTGATGATTTTTCAAGTAAATGTGGGTTGTAATTTTGAAGAATAAAGGAAAAGTCATAGAAGTCACTTACTGAGAATGTAACTGGTAGCTAGGAAGATTAAAACTCTTAGAACTGATAAAGGAATTGATACGATGGTTTCATTAGTTGGAACACAAAAACTATTGTAAGCCTTCCATAGAACATCAGATAAATTATAAAGTAGACAGTTATGACCTATAAATAGAAACGACTACCAATAGTCATGGTGTAAGGCATAGAAGTGTGTAGTGAGTGAGTGAATAAATAAGTTAGAACCTTCATCTAGTGTCTAACAAAAGAGGGTTAAAGAAATTCCTTATGTATATTCCTTGTAATGTGAGATTAAAGCAGTTCATAAAGAACTACATTGAGGGTGTATGATTGCTTCAACAACATAGTGAATTAGCAGGGTTTGACCCCCTTCAGTAAATTAGATAAACAACACATTGTAAATTGAATCATATAAATGCGTTGTCTGATCTTGATTGTTTATTTACTGATTTTGCATAGCTTCTTGATAGTTTATTCTTACAATGCCTCGGCAAAAAGTTAAAAGATTAAATTAAAAATAATATATCACGTTAATTAAAAACATAGAATTTATAACAATAATAAATATTTCTATCCATTAGAATGAACCTTTTACGATTAAAAAGCCACAACACTCGTGGAACTTTAACAAGTTCAACTTCCAACTCCACATCCAAAAGTACTTGTATCATTTCAACTTAAAAAAACTTGACATAGGGGCTCTTGATTAATTATTATTATTATTATTATTATTATTATTATTATTATTATTTAATTATCTTTCACAAGAAGACGTACGTTTATAAAATCTAATCCTCCTATAAAAATTGAAATTACTTATCAAAACTTGATCATGAAACTAGATCTGCTGGTGTAACCAAGCCATGCACTCTCTCTGTGGCCTTTTTTGCCTAAAACATAAAAAGCAATCAATTCAATTGAAGATAAATAATTACATATAATAGGAAAAACTGAGAAATAATTGATAAAAAAAGATGTATATAACTTACTTCTTCCTCCCAGTTGGTTCGAGCAGTAATTATAGAAAGAGATACTACTTGAACAAACAGTGCACAGATTATTCCCATCCAAAGACCCTATGAAAAAAATTTCATACAACATTAATAAATACTTTTTTAATTTTTTATACACTTTAATCTTTTTGATTTCAACTAGTACACTAAAATCACAATCTTTAAAAAATGTACATTTTTAATTACAAAGGTGCATTTTAATCCAAGATCTGCGGCTAAAATCTACCTATTTTTAAAATATAATAACTTAAATGTAGAAGTTGAAAGTAAAGTCCCGAGTCCATTGAACAGTACAAGTTAAGTGAGCACGAGTACTCTCTTTTATTTTATTTCGAGCTTTAAAATCATATTTAAGAAGATAAGAGGCATAGAAAGGAAAAAAAAAATAAAACCTTTCCACCAATATGAAGTACAAAAGCAAATACATAAGCTGCTGGAATTCCCACTAAATAATAAGATCCAAGATTAACAAATGCTCCAATCTTCTGCCAACCACATCCTCTTGCAGTGCCTAAATAGTTATGAACACTAAACAAATTATTTTGTCATGAAACGAGCTAATGGAAAAACATATATTAGGGGTGAGAGTCATCGACACATATTATAAATTTAATTAAAATTAATTTATGATTATTCAATATATAAACAACACGAAAAAATTAAGTAAATTATTTAATGTATCAATTAACATGTAAATACGACATAATTAATACCAATATATAACGAGTTATACTAAAATACAACGATTTAACGTGATGATACGATTACTATCCCTACTCTATATCTCTACTATTTACTCCTAACATTACGTCTCAACTTAAAAAGTAAAGTAAATGCTATATAAATTAAGTGGGTTCCCATCGCTGTAGATATATGGCACACATTTGAATACCAATCAATAAGTTTCATACGAGTGAGTTTGCAACTTATATATAGAATATAATTGATGATTTTTGGGTTTTAATTTTTACACTTATCTCACAATACGTATTCCCAAAACTAAAAATGTTAATGATCAAGTAGTATGAGTAAGGTACAAGTAAAAGAATTGGGGTCAAAGTAGAGGACCAGCTCCTTATTCTAGAAGTTATGGGAAAACTAATTTAAAGAGTGAACAGTATTGAATTTTTATAACTTTTATAAAATAAATATTTTATTCTTATTACTTCTTATTTAAACGTTTTAATTCCATAATTTTAAAAAAATATACACTTTAGTCCTATAAAATTACAAGAATTATGTACAAACTTTTTGAGATTAAAGTGCACATCTTTTTACAATTATGGGACTGAAAATTTGTACTGAAAACTTACCGGAATAAAGTGCTTATTTATCCAAAACTATTATTCAAAGTTATGGGACCACTAGCACCATTTTTCCTTTCAAAAAACAGTTTAATTAGAAGTGATAGAAGACAAGCATTTAGTTGTTTGACATAAAATGTTGGACATGTACCAAAGACAATTTTTGGACAGAAACAATTTCCTCAAAACCAATTCATTGTTCAAAATACAAGGATTGTTTAATTCTCCTAAATGCAGTGATAAGACTTTTTTTTTTACCACTTTAGTAGTTACAATAATTCAAACTGGTGATTTGAAATGAGAGAATAAAGTCTTGCTTGTTATTAGAGACTACTAGAAAAATCACACTATTGATATTGGGATTATAAAAGTAAAGAAAGTAGAAAAATACCTGAAAGAACAGACTGGACACCATCTAACAAGTTAGAGATCGCCAGTATCTGCATCATTATTGCTACATATTTGACAACTTTGATCTCATTGCTATAAGCATAACCCCAAAAGTTACGTATCAGTATAAGGACTGCTCCCACCAACACACCCTCAGTAATTGCCATTACTAAGACTACATATACTGCTAAACGAGCTGTTCTTGGACGCCCTGCTCCTAATTCATTCGAAACCCTGGTGCTGAAAAGTTGGACCATATATAATAAAGTTGAATTCTTAACATTAATATTAAGGCAAAAATATTACCCACTAGTTATCGCAGTTGGTGTACTTATGTCCACTAATTACTTTAGTGTATAAACAAATTTTCATATTTTATTCTATATTTAGAAGGTTTAAGTAGTGATACATGTGTAATGATCTTAGTGGATAAATTATCATGGTTGTTAAGGGTTTGTTAAGACTTGATATGTAAATATACCTCTGTTAGCTAATGAGAATATTATCTCAAGTGTGCTCTCTGCATACACTCTTCTTCCCTATCTTTTTTAGCTTCATCATTCTTGTTTCTTGATTCTATTTGTATCATACGCTTTACATGGTATCAAAGCTTCATTCTTAAATTGAGAATAACTTGCGATAAGAACCTGAGTCTATAATGACTATTACCTACTGAGTCAATAATGATCTTGACTCAACAAGATCATATTGTGATTGCGAACAATATTGCACAATATACAATCAATACTACTCTATCTGCTCGAATATGACAATTGGAGTAAAGTTAGATCTTGAATTATTTGATTTGACGAGAGCAGCTTTACAGCCTGAAGTGTGCATATAGTTTGGAATGTTTTGTCCATGGATCTTGCATCGCACCACAAAAGTTTATAATAGGTACAAATGTTATTACTCCTAAATTTTCAGTCTGCAATAGGACTAACTATCAAAAGTTGGATTTATAATCTTTCCCTTCGATGAGTTCATGTGTGTGGCTTACTCATTGCTTATGATTATTCGAAAGCTTTAGAAAATGTTTATTCATCTAATACAAATTCACAGATCATGGAGTTAAAAGGTGAATTACAAGCAATGGTGAAAAGAAATATTACAATTAATGAATATGTTGAAAAGATAAAGGATCTTGTTGCATAGCTATGTAGTTTGGGTGAGAAAGTTCCTAAGAAGGAATTAATTGGGCATATCTTGAATGGCTTAGGACCAAATTTCAATCCTTTGCTTTCCTATGAAAAGATTTCTTGAGCATCAACACAAGATCGTTGAGGGTTAGTGAGGTGTTTTTTTGATTTGCCATTGCTTCACGATCGGTCAACCTCGACCGTCTTCCAATGCGAGTTCTTACCATGGTATTTATAGTTTGTGGGTACAACACGGTTGGTTTTCCAAGTTTCTCTCAAGGAGTGGGGTGAATCTCAAAGAAAATGGGATAAAAAACTTACGCTCAACCTTAGAATCTGAGCCCCACAATAGGTACCAAAATGTTAAGATTCGACCTGATTTTAGAGAAAGAAGTTAAGACAATTGGTTGAATGTGTAAATCTTATAAGAGACTCGTCTATTTATAGAATATTACATACATAGGTGTCAATCACAGAATGAGTACACATTTATATGTCAGAGGGATATAATTGATATAAAGTACAACATATCATGAGTTGAGGTTGACCCCAACTCGAGCTGATCATTGAGCTCGGACTGATCTATAGGTGGGACATCTAGGGTGCTTCGCCTTCCATCTCGGGTTAGTGACGTTGCTTAAGCGACTTGTGTGGGTCAGGCACCGGACTGGTCTAGATATACAAACAGTATTCAAATGTTTCAAATCTACCAATTCTTAATACTCATGTTATGAAGACACATGTTTGTATTCAAATGTTTCAAATCTACCAACTCTTAATACTCATGTTATGAAGACACATTCTAAGACTGGTAATTTGAAACCTAAAACATTTCATGTTACTATCAGTGCACCTCATTTACTTCTTGAAGCTTCTAGTTTTGTTGAGGCTATTAAGATACCTGAATGGAGACAAGCCATGCAGAATGAATCTGATGCGCTCATGTGACAAGGTACTTAGGTATTGGATGATCCTTCAACTCATGCTAAGGTTGTTGGAAAAGCATGGGTGTTTAAAACTAAAACAAAGCGTGATAAGACTTTAGATAAATATAACTCTTGCTTAGTGCTCAAGGGTTTTCTCAATATAAAGGACTTGATTATTCAAAAACTTTTAGCCCTTTTATCAATGTTAATGCATTTCTTAATGGGAATTTGAAGGGTGATGTTTATATGAGGCAACCTATAGGTTTTATAGATCCATTGCATCCCAACAAAGTTTGCAAGTTAGTTAAGGAATTCTTTGGCTCAAGCAGGCCCATAGAACTTAGTTATTTAAGCTTAGATCTTGTTTACAAAAATGGAGCTTCAAGAATACTAAGTCAGACAATAGTCTTTTTTATCCATGTCTAGTGATATTATCATGTTATTGGTTTATATTTATGATATAGTTCTCACTGATAATAATGTTCAGAAGTTACAAGCTCTTGTTACTCAACTGGATAGTGTTTTTGCTTTGAAGGACCTTGGTTCTCTTCACTATTCCCTTTAGCATTGAGCTCTCTTCCTCTGTTCAGGGTCTGTATTTATGTCAGCATATGTATGTTCAGGATATTGTTATCTCAATGAATCTTGGGGAGTATTAGGTAAGGGGGATGGAGAATTGGTGGACAGTGAAACTGCATCCACTTACAAAAGTTTGGTTGGAGCATTACAGTACCTGTGATAATTAAGGCTGATATAACTTTTTCTACGAGGAATCTGTCAGTTTTTGAGTTGTCCAACAGTATCTTATTGGCAAGCTTTGAAGAGAGTCTTGAGGTACCTAAAAGGTGTTGCTAGCCATGGATTACCTAGACAACTTTATTTCCTCACCTATTCTGATATTGATTGATCAAGCTGTAGAGTGGGGGGGAGCATAGTGTGTATTTTGATGGGAACTTAGTGTCAAGGTCATCAACATACTATGAGGTAATCTCTCATTCATCAGCAGAAGCAGAACATAGAGTTTTGGATTCAGGAGTAGTAGAAATCATTTGAATTTGTCATTTGTTATCAAAACTATCTCAAGCAAACACCTATACAAAATATGTGACAATTTAAGTGCACAATGTATAGCTAGAAATCCTGTCCAACACAAACACATAGATATAGATTGCCATTTTGTGTGTGATCATGTTTTGAAAAAAATGCTTAAGATACAGTATTGCAGCTGTAAAGATCAATTAGCTGATCTATTGACAAAGCCACTGGGAACTGGAAGATTTCAGTTACTTAAGTAGTGATACACTTGTAATGATTTTAGTGGATAAATTATTTTAAAAAATTGTAAGTAATGATTCATGTTAAATATTTCTTTGTGAAATGCACTTTAAAAAATTATAAAAAAATACTACTCCACCCATGTGCAATACTTTATTCTTATGTTATCAATTTTTTAAAATAATTAGATTAAATTGTTCACAAATATAGCAATATATATAAGTGCTTCAGTTGCAAAAGCTTATGTACTTACATAATCGCTCACACTTTAATTAAAGAGTTACAATATGTGAAGTATATGCTTATAACAATAAGTTACCTCACAGCAGCACTTAGTCCAAATGGAATCATCCATACTGTTGAAGCAGTGTTAAGACTGTAAATTAATTAATTGCCAACATGTATATTTTAATTTTGTTAGTGAATATTAAATTAAAAATTATGCAATGGTACATATTTTTCTCCATAGACCAAAACAAAGGTTTCAAACTAACCTGATAGAAAGTACAGAGGTTTCTAACTTTGGGTTAGGAAGTAGACCAGCTAGTAGAACCATCATTTCAAAAGACCACATCTCCAAGCTGTTCAAAATCACCATTTGTAAATAATAATAAAAACATTATGTAGTATAATTTGTGTTACACAAACTCTTTTAGAACATTGATAGTTGTAAATTTTTGGTTATGTAGGCATTAGACACATCTACTTTTCTTATTTTTACAAAAACTTTCACCAAATTGGAGTGTCTGAGTATCCATACCCATATCCTTGACATGTCACTTACACAGATGCTTAACGAAAAATGCAGTCCAAGTGACATATATTCAAGTAGTGATCTAAAATGGGAATTCAATCCCAAAAATAGCACATATATATTGTACTTGCATAATCAAATTGGTCTCAATAGCATATTAGATTGTACATGGCAAAGATATATATACATATCAAATTTATGTAAATCCTGTACATAAATGAAAGTACATCATGTACAACATGTAATATAACTGTGTACAACTGACATACAATTTTGGAACAAATTAAATTATCTACGACTTGTACGCACAATTTAAAACTCAGATTGAAAAAAAAATATCATAAAGAAATTGAAATTACCAAACCATGAGAGATGAAGGTATAGCAAGTTTAAGAAAGGTGGGAATGTTGTACAACGCCTCTTTGGAAAAACCTGTCCAACTTTTGGCACAAGAGGGAGATAATTTGACATAAAGTGCCAATAAAAGAAAATTGATCCAATAAGAAATAGAGTTAGCCAAAGCAGCTCCTCTATTTCCAAGTCCAGATTTGAATACCAAAACCCAACAAACAAAGAAATGTAATAAAGTTGTAATTCCAGAACTCAACATCATTGGGAAAACAATGTTTTGAGTTTGTAAGAATCTAATAAGACATTGAAGAAGACCATAAGCAAACATGCTTGGTATCATATAACGTGCATATTGACCGGCTTCAGCAGAAATTTCAGGATCTTGACCAAGTGCAACAAGAATGTATCTTGTGTTTGCCCAAATGAAAGCAAGAGGAATACTAACAATTATAAGAACAACCATTGCTCTCTGCATGTGTATGCCAATCATATGATATTGTTTTGCTCCATATGACTGACCGGATAAGGTTTCCAATCCACTTGCCATTCCCATCTATACATAAATACAAAATAACCAAACACTTTAAATCTGGAAATTGCCTCAAATAACAAACTTAACATCCTACTAACAATAAATGTGTATAGTGTCCAAAGTTTAATATTAAATAAAATCTAATTTATGGGTGTTTAATTTTGAATAATGTGTTGGCCATTTTAGTAAAAATATATAAGCTGAAATGTATTATTTTTGTGCTTGCAAGTTTTAGAATATTATAAATACTGTTTTCGCAAAAATAGATAAATAACATAACATCTTTTCCAATTCTGAAAACTGATTAAAGAAAAATTAGGCAAGAAAATGAAATCAACATATAAATAAACAGAAATCACCACGTTTGGGTGCAATTTTAGCATATCAGTTAAGCCAAATTTTCATGCTAGAGTTTGTTTGGGTGGAATTTTCACATAACCGTGTGAAAAAGTTTAGTAATTAACAAAAACAAAGACTCATAAAGCATTATAAGTGTGTGAAGTTTATAAGAGGGGTGTGCATCAGATCGAAACCGTTAATTTTATACTCATTCGATCCGATCAGATTGAAACATCATAATTCACAACTGATTCGATCACCTTTCAAATCCGATCCATAATCTATTCGGATTGGATCAATTGAATCCGATCAATCCAACTAATAAACTTAATTAACTCTATTTTTTATATTTTTGAATAAAAAATTTAAATTTTTACGTAATATAAACTCATTTAAACTAAAAAATCTTAAAATATGACTAATATAGGAATAATCAATGAAAATATAACTAATATATAAAATATAAATATATATTTAAGTATTTTCAGTTAGATCGGATGATACATAATGAAATCTGTCATCCGATCTGAACTTAACAGATTGAAAATATTTACATCCGATTCGATGTTCAAATCAAAATTGTAAAAAAAATAACGGATTGAATTAGATTGATTTAATTAGTAAGATGGTCGGATTTTTTGCACAGTCTTAATTTCTACAAGAGTATCTATAGAAATAAAAGTTAATAGTAAATATGTTGAAATATTTTAAAAATAAGAATTAATTGTATGGGATTACTCTAAAATATTTTCATATATTTTGATCATAATTACAACAAAAATATTTTAGGTATATTTACTTTAAACATAAACAGTAAGTAATCCTAAAAAAAATAATAAATAGTCACTAAAACATATATTAAAATAAGTCTAATGACTGTTAATAAATTTAAAAGATGGATAATATATTAGAGAGGAGAAGCAATTGACTGACCAGCAAACTAAAACCAGTGACAGTTGCAAAAGAAGTGGCCATGGAAGCACCAGAAAGAGACAATTCACCAAGATGACCAACAAACATAACTGATATCATTTGCAAACAGTACTGTAATAAACTCACTGATATAAGTGGTCCAGCTAACCATAACTGTTTCTTCACTTCTTCTATTACTTCTTTTCTACTAATTTTATAACCTTTTTCAAGCCTCTCTTTCATGATTCCCTCTCTTTCATTTTTCCCAATCCCATTTTCTTCACAAACTTCAATCAACGGTGTGCTTAGAGATGATGCTTTCTGGTTCTCTCTCTCCATTTCGATCTGATCTTCCTTTTTTAGCTTTACTCACGAAAAAGAAAAAGAGGGAGAGAGAGAGAGTCCAGCCATAAATGTATTTAATTCAATTGATGTATATAGCAGCCAAAGGTTCTCACGGATTATTTATTACCGTGTCAGTGGTGTGAACGCCATTATTATTATTATTATACTTTATGACCAAAACGACAAAAATTATATACGTACTGTAATGTTTTAAAGGCCTGAGTTTAAATATCAATTCCAAACTATTTCTCAAATATTTCAACTATTTATGAATAGAATGAAAGAGAAAAAAACAAAGAAAAAATCAAACCCACTTAATTGATTAGACCAGTAAGTCGAAATTGGATGACGCTAGTTGTTTCTTTCACACGCAAAAATACAAAATAAAAATGAGAAAGAACAAACCTTCCAACTCTTTGATGCATGTTAAATATCAAAAGGTGTACTAGTCAATCACGTTGTTTATTATCAGCACGTTGCATTATTGGAATATCACGTATATATGAAAATTATATCTATATGTGTGTAGGAAATAGCGTAATTTAAATAAAAAGTTATGGAAAAAATTATTATTTTATTATGATTATTTTTATAATTATTCTAACGATATTTAATAATTATTATATTTATAATTATGTGATCGTTATTTTATAACTATTATATTAATAAATGTGATAGTTATTTTGTTACCGTTATATTATGACTATTATATTTATAATTACGTGGTCGTTATCTTGTTATTGTTATTTTCATAATTATACTACCATTCATCTTTTTAAGCTATAAAAAGATAGGCATAACTCTCATTTTAAAAACAAAATTTAACAACTCAAAAAAAAAGGTTCTACATTTCTTCGTAACAAAACCAAATAATAGAAAATTCAAAATTGTTTTTCATTTTTTCGAGCAACATAAATATTTTAAAGATGTAGCATTTTAGACTTCATCAGTGTAGTGAAGCTTCGAGACAAATTTTTTTTTTAGATTGTTTCATCCGAGGGACGACGAGGTTGTGTTTGTTTGCACAAATTTGGACAGAGTAACGAAACGTCTTAAAGAGATTGATCTAGTCCACGACTCAACCCAAACAGTACATTTCAATATATCGATAATATTGTTCTTACATTGTTTTTCACATACTTGTTCCAACAATGTGTCATACACATTTGCATGTCTTAGAAGGTTATAATAATAAAAACATTAACTAATTTAAGCATGATCACATAATAAGTCTAAGCTGGTTGTTACATGCTAAGTCTAAATTTATGCTTCAAATGTTTGAGTTTAAGACACGAGTATGATCGAAGTCTCGGGAATTATGTCTCATGGCTCCGACACTATGAAAGGTCAAACAATAAGCTAAGCTCGACCACTTTGTATATCTAAGCTTGAAGTCATGATTCTTGTGCTTCAAATGGTGAGATTAAGGTGTAAGGAGGGGATCAAGGTCTGGGCATTATGATAGGGCTATAGGTCATACTTTATGATTAAACATCAAGTCTCCGTAATTTATCGACTCAATTCTTCAAATGAGATGGAAGAGTAAGAGTCATGGCAAACTAATCATAAAAAATGGGGATCCGGATCCCAACCAGTGTTGCCCCCACTCTAATAAATTCTAAAAATCTTTAAATTTGTCAATTGATTAGAGAGAAACAATCTAGGCTCTTCGCGTCTTAATTTTTCTTAGCTCATGTGATAAGATTTTCAGGTCAACAAAAATATTCTTTACCCAGATCTTAAAAGAATTTTCCTTGTGTTTAAAAAAGTCTAATTCTTTTTAGATTGGTTCTTTCATACTTTATTTTTTCTTGCTCGACTTGGGCAATTTCTTAGCTCTTTTTTATTTCTTATGCTCTCTCCTCTTTTTTCCCTTATTTTCCTGTATGATCATGCATAGAGAGATAGTAAGTAGATCAACATGTAAGGTAGCCCTTTCCTCTTCTCCCTCTAGATCTACACTATTTTTCTCTCTAAAATATCCAATTGTTGAGCTACTACTTTTCCCATTAAACTTATCGTCAAGTTGAGCTACTCATCGAGCATGAATAGGTGGATAGAGCTGCTTATCATGCCTACATCTTGTAAGAAATTACTTCATTCTGGTACACGATCAAGGTAATCAGCTCATACTTTAGCTTGAATGAGCTCATATTTAGCTTAAGCGCTATACTTGGTACATAATCGAGGTGATTTACTCATGCTTTAATGCAAATACTCTACTTGGTTCTTTACCAAGGTGATGAGTTCATGTCTTAACACGAACGCTTTACTTGATTCTTTACCAAGGTGATCAGCTCGTGGTTTACTATAAACATTCTACTTGGTTCTTTACTAATTAAGATGAACAACTCATGCTTTAATGTGAGCATTCTATCTAGTATGTGACTGAGGTGATCAACTAGTATTTTAATGCTAAAAGTTCTAAAAACAGTCCTAGTAAGCCTCGAGATGGGTGAAGAGGTTATTTTCAATTTTATTAAATTATAATTTTGTAAGCTAATCTTAATGGCTAGAAAAATAATTGTGTATCAAAAGTAAATGTAGAAATAGGTAAATGAAGGATGATATTTTTAAGTGGAAACAACCTAAGTCACAACCATGACTTAAGAGAAAAATCACATGTCTACTAGACCATCTAATTTTTCACTATAAAAACCAAACATTTAAGTACAAACTTGATCTTATGCTACCATGCCTAGGATATTGCCTCAATGTACCAAATTTACGAGCCCTTGCTCTATTTTCAAAGTTTTCAAGATTAACATGAGTGATATCCAGACCAACGTTCTAATTAACCCCTCACTAATTAAACATGTTCATGAATCAACCTACAAATAGGATTGGCACAAAAAAACACAAATGCTTGTATGTGTTCTAGAACAGATTTAACAATGAATAATCCTAACTAGATGATTGAAAACATATATCAAATAAATCAAATCAACTAGCAAATCCTAGAACAAGAAGATTAAGCATAATTTTAATAAAAATAGTTTCTTTAAAATTTAATAATTAAATCAAATAATCATGATCACACACAAAATTATTTGATCTAAACATGTAAGATTAAGCACAAGTTTAATAAAAATATTTTCTTCAAAATTTGATAATTAAATCAAATAATTATGATCACATACAAAATTATTTGATCTAAATATGCAAGACTCTAATAAAAAAGAAGCTATATGAACATAAAAATATAAAAAAGATTGACTAAAATATAAGAGTGTAGAAAATCAAATAGATCCACTTTAATTTGTCACTTATGCCCAGTAATCACATGAATTAGAACTCACAGTAAATATCATCTCTTGATCACTTTATGATTCGTTTTCCTCCTTTTATTAAAGCTGTCGAATTACCCTTCAATATATATATATATGCGCTTCTGTTGATAGATAAAATCTCTACTTAGACCTATGGTTTAACTTGGAGCCCAACCCATGAATTGCCCGAGCCATCAGATGTATTGTTTAGAATAATCCATTTTTTTCCCACATCTACAAACTATAAACATAGAGTGCCCTCGCTTATACCAAGTAACTTTCAATATTGGAAGGCCGACCACCAGATCGAGCCATCGAAATGGTCGACCCTAAGTTAGATTATACTTTTACCTATGTACCCTTTGACATGTTGTGACATGCACCCTCTATATTATTGACATGTGTACATGTGATGTCTTCTACATATATGGACCTCATATGAGATCCACATATTTCATTCAATTCTTTTACTACTCTCTAGTTTATCTCTCTAAAAATTGGATCATCCCAACATTTTGGTACCTACCATAGGGCATAGAATTTGAAGGTCAAACCTTATCTTCTGACCCCGTATTTTCAAGGATTCATCCTGAGTTTTGAGAAAGAGATCTCGTAAAAAATATGCTCATATTGAATTCTCCAAGAACCACATTTTTTTGTGGTTTGAACGCGAGATGAGGAAAGATTGAGACTAGTGAATGAAGTAGCATCTTCACACAAGACCATTCTTTGCCAATCTATGAAGAGCCTCAAGCTGAACCAAGAGCTAAAGTACGAGTTGACATCGATCCCCATCAAGAGTTGGCTTGTAAACTTCTCCAACAAAGAATAGAGCTCAAGAATACCAGCTAAGAAAATAGAGCACTACGCACATGATCAGACCTAGTCGTCCTGTCAGTTTGGGCCAACTTCCATAATAAATGAGCCTATCAAGGTTGAGAATGTAGCATATGGTGTCCCTCCTCTTGATATGATTGCACTTAACAATGAATAATTACTAGAAGAACGAAGGATCTTGGAGGCACACTTCCAAGCATTAGAAGAAATAAATAGAAAACAAGATGGGGCCCTCAAAGAAACTAACAAAAAACAAGATAAGGGTAAGTCATACTATGATGTAGATAGGGATTATGAATAATCGTGTCTTTCCTTTCTCAGACAAAATAAAGAATAATGAGCCCCAACTAAATTTAGTGCTTATAAGTGTCTAGGTTACCAAGGGATGAAGGATCCGATAACTCACGTTCAACATTTCAAGATAGTTATAGCCCCTGTAAGCCTCACCTAAGACAAGAGAGATAATATGATGTGCAGACTCTTTGTTTCCACTCTATGTGATGACACTCAACAGTGGCTTAATAACTTGGCACCCCTTACCATAGCCTCTTTATCTCAATTTTCCAAGTTGTTCATCACCAACTATGCTAGAAACAAACCCATAAGGAAAGAATCTAATAACCTTTTTCTCGATCACCTAGGGAAATGGAAAGTTTATTGAGGAATACATGAGAAATTTTAGATAGGAAAATCTAGAAATAGCAGACTGCCTTAATTCTATTGTGATAGAAGCTTTCAGACAAGGTCTTTTAAGAAGTTTCAATCTGTTTACTGAATTAACCAAAACTATTTTACATATGATGATAGAGGTTTATGGAGAGGCCATAAAGTTTGTTAATTTGGAAAGGTAGTTGAAATTAGACAAGAAAAGTAAGGCCACTATAGAAGTTGTACCAAAAAAGAAAAAAAAGGAGAATAAGCCCAAATAGATCAAACAAGAACAAAACGATCAATAGAAATAAATGTGTTGCTCTAAATCACAAAAGATATGGCCAATGGCCAAAAAATAGGGGTTCTAGGGATAGGTTATTATCTCCCTTCAGAGGTTCATCTATGAGAGTCAACCTAGCTCAAGCTGTGTTAAGGATGCAGAATGAGCAAAATGTTAGATGGCCACCAAAAATAAGGGCACCTCTTAGAGACACTTCTAAATGGTGTGTCTTTCACAAAGATATAGGCCATAGAATGCAAGATTGTAGACATCTGAAGAAAGAAATAAAATATTTGTTGTCCAAAGGGTATTTGAGTAACCTCGTAGGAAACGATAGCTGAGGAGTTGATCGATAGCTCTAACGTTAAATTTTGAGGCTACTTGCTCCATCAAATAACAAAATAGAGTCATACAATGAAGCTAAAGTGAGGACCATCCATACTATACATGGAGGATCTAGGCTTAATGGGACCTGTTGCGTGTTTTTCAACACACGAACTCGTGCAAGCATACACGGTCACAAGTAATAAAGATTTGTAAGTAAAGATCGATCCCACGAGGATTTGTTACTATAGTTTGTCGAGTACTAAAATTGTATCTCTCTGATTTTATCCAAAATAATCGTTGGTTAATAAAAAAGTAAAATAAGAAAATAAAAGAAATCTAGGATTGCAATTTTTCACCAAACTAATCCACTCAAATCATGTTATTTTCTTTTGATTTATATTTTTTAGTACATTTAATTTGTCAACCGAAAACTTCTTTTTTTATTATTCATACATCTCTTTCGAGCTCCGTATAAACACACCTCGTTAAATTAATTTACTATATCTCTATGAAAATTAAATTTACCGAGATTCATTACGTTCTAAGTTTTCAAATGGCCACACATACAATTAGGGTATATCTCTATCCTTCATCATACATGTCATTCTATTTACGAGCAATACACACACAAATGCCTTTCTCAAGTTTATTCATGTGCCACGGATCGTTTTGATAAGATTCGTAAATAATCAAAAAACATTAAGAACAAAATAGAAAGAACAAATCGAACGTCTTATAAATCTAACAAAAATAATTAAAATTAAAGCTTCATAAATTTAGATTAAATGCAACCCTAGAAAAATTAAATTACTTCATAAAATTAAAATAAAAATTATAACAACTACAGAAAAATTAGATGAAGCAGAAATAAAATTAAAACATCAATTAAAACAAATATTTGGCACACGCAAAACACAACAAAAGCCAAAAATGGCTTCTGCGTGTTTTGCCGTCCAACACACAAACACAATAAAAATTACAAACTGAAAAAAACTAAAACACTCTAAAAACTTTCGAAAACTAAAACTAAAATTCTACTCCAAAAACTACTCCAACCAAACTTTTTTACAACTAAAACTATCTCCTATTTATAGCAAAAAAATACATCAATAAAATATTAAATTAAAATCCACGCGGGGGGACAAAAATGTATGGCGAAAATAATAAATTAAACGCGTGGGGGGACAAAAATTGTATCGAAAATGGGATCGAGGGACGCTGCGCGTTTCTTTTTAATTTTTCTTCCACGCTGCCACGTATCGCGTTCTGATTCGCGGACACAATTAGTGGGACACGTGGCAGCATCTGATTCGTTGAGAGGAAACGGGCGCACGATAAATGGTCGCACAGGAGCCAACGGCTACAACACGGGCTTGATCCAGCGCGGTCGCGCTCATTGTAACATGCCACGTGTCACAACATGATTCGCTGCAAAATTGAGTGGGACACGTGTCATATCTTTATTGGAGGAAAATCGGGTTGCACGCAGAGATCAGCGCACGGGATCAGAGGCGCGCGAACGTGGGGGACAGCGTCTGCGCGGCGTCAGACGGGTGGGTCCCACGCTGCACGCCGGCCTGCGCGGCAGGTGGGCCCCACTCGGGCGCCGAGCCGCGTGAAGGAATCTTCCCTGCATCCACTCGCTTTGGTCGGGTTTGATATACACGCGCCAATCCTAGCCGTTTATGATTTGATCGGACGGTCCACGTTGCACGCGTGGATGATGACGCGTGTATTCTTCTCTCCTGCACGAATATTAAACTTTATTTAATTATATTTTGACCCATAAATTTAATTCAAATTACATTTTAAACTTTCTTTAATTACAGTTAAGCCCTTTGCTAATTTTAAATTTAATTTTTTCAACTTTTAATAATTACAATTAAGCCCAAATTTAAATTTAATTTATATTTTCAACTTTTATAAATTGTAATTAAGAACTCTAATATTTGAAATTACATTTGTGGACAAAAATTTGAAATTAAGAACGTTTTCGATACAATTTATTTATTTTTCTTATAATATATAAAAAACAGTAAATACTAATTTATTAAACTAAAATTAACTAAAAATAGAGAGAACATAGCAATTATGATTAATAAAATAGGTGAAAATAACTATATAAAATACAGTTATCAACACCCCCAAACTTAAGTTTTTGCTAGTCCTCGAGCAAAATGAAGGAAATAAAACAAAGATAACTGCATTTAAAATAATGATTTTCAAAATATTTCTTTTCTCTTTTGAAATTACATAACTCAAAGAAATAAAAGAATTTTATCTAAGTATCAAAATCAATTTAAAAGTATATTACATTTTCACAATGAATTTTAGTGTGTGTGTGAAGTCTTTTCATATTTCATCACATGCAATCCGGATCAGTTTATACAAATATAAAATCAAACAATTTGTCATGAAATCACAAATCTCATAAGTTTATTTTTCATTTCTCTCTCCACTAATGTAGACAAACACAAAACACAAAATCAATAGGACTTTATTAAGCTTGTAATGTATGGCTTAGGTAAAGGTAGGATGAAGGATAATATTTAGCTTAAACTTTTCCCGAGCATTACATTTCAGGATTGAAAAAGATAATTCTATCATCACAATAATTACTTCCCAAATTGGGATTTCTCATCACATACAATAACTATATTTTTTTTTCCTTTTTTTTTAGAATCTCTTTTTTTTTTCACCATACTCTTTTTTTTTTTTTCAGTAACCCTTTTTTCTCGATATAACCTTTCAACATTTACTAACAATTGCCACATGTTAGTGAGATAAGACCAATAAGTATATCTACACATATATATATTTTTAGATAGGCTTTTAAATTGAGAAAAATATATATGTAAACTTTGAGGCTCAAAAGGGGTATACTAGTATACTATGGATAAAGCATGTGAAGGTAGATGGAAAGGCTCAAACGATCCAAAGATGGCCTAAATCATTTTCTTAGTTAAATGTTATCTATAATTTCTCCTCGAGAGAAAATCAAACAAATTCTAAAAACTGTGACACCACAAAAATCAATCGAATTTCATACTCATATAAACCTTCTCTAAATTATCATAGCAACTCAAAAATCAAGACTAGTGCTCATGAATATTTATTCTTGTAAAAACGAAACATACGTAAAAATTATTCATCACTTAGACAATATTCAAATTTTTCAAAGAATTATGCATCATTTAAATCGCAGAAATAAAAATAAATCACTATTCATAGCAAAATATCTTCAATCAACCAAACAAAAAAAAAATTTCACAAGCAATAACATCCAGAAAGTATTTCAATTAGGTTCAATATATCCACCACCCCCAAACTTAATATACACATTGTCCTCAATGTGTGAAAGTTAAAGAACATATGAGATGGGATTAAAGAAACTTCCTGGTTTGTTTGATTGGTTACGCCAAAATTGCTTCATTACCTCCAATTTGCACCTACGAAAGAAAAAAAAGAAGTACATAACATAATATAAAAAAAATAAATGCGAAAAATAAAAAATAAAACACATGGGTTGCCTCCCAAGAAGCGCTTGATTTATAGTCTTCAGCTTGACTTCTCAATTTGTTTTTCTTATTGTAAGTTAAGATTTGTGTGTAACAAAATCTCAACTTATGAGAAAATTGAAAAATAAATTAAGAAAATATAACCATAATTTTTTTTCTTTTTGTGAGTTAAGATTTGTGTTTAAACAAAATCTCAACTCACGAGAAAAATAAAAATAAAAATAAAATAAAACAAACAACCAACAATAAGAAAATAAAATTATTTTTTTTTGTTTTTCTTTTCGTGTGTTAAGATTTGTGTATCAAACAAAATCTCAACCCACAAGAAAATTGAAAAAAAAAATAAATAAAATAAAATAAAATAAACTAACAATAAGCAAATAATAATTTTTTTTTTGTTTTCTGTTTTTTTTTCTTTATGTGTGTTAAGATTTGTGTGTAAAACAAAATCTCAACGCACGAGAAATTTGAAAAATAAATTACACAACCAAAAATAAGCAAATAAAATTTATTTTTCTTTTTGTGAGGTAAGATTTGTGTGTCAAACAAAATCTCAACCCACGAGAAAATTGAAAAATAAAATAAAACAACAATAAGTAAATTTATTTTTCTTTTTGTAAGTTAAGATTTATGTGTCAAACAAAATCTCAACTTACGAGAAAATTCTTAAAATAAAATAAATAAGAACAATAAGCAAAAAAAAAATTTATTTTTAAAATTTTTTTTTTGAATTAAAATCAAATTGATTGGTATTAGTATCAACAATGAAAATAGTAAAACAAATCCCCAGCAACGGCGCCAAAAACTTGTTGCGTGTTTTTCAACACACGAACTCGTGCAAGCATACACGGTCACAAGTAATAAAGATTTGTAAGTAAAGATCGATCCCACGAGGATTTGTTACTATAGTTTGTTGAGTACTAAAATTGTATCTCTCTGATTTTATCCAAAATAATCGTTGGTTAATAAAAAAGTAAAATAAGAAAATAAAAGAAATCTAGGATTGCAATTTTTCACCAAACTAATCCACTCAAATCATGTTATTTTCTTTTGATTTATATTTTTTTAGTACATTTAATTTGTCAACCGAAAACTTCTTTTTTATTATTCATACATCTCTTTCGAGCTCGTATAAACACACCTCGTTAAATTAATTTACTATATCTCTATGAAAATTAAATTTACCGAGATTCATTACGCTCTAAGTTTTCAAATGGCCACACATACAATTAGGGTATATCTCTATCCTTCATCATACATGTCATTCTATTTACGAGCAATACACACACAAATGCCTTTCTCAAGTTTATTCATGTGCCACGGATCGTTTTGATAAGATTCGTAAATAATCAAAAAACATTAAGAACAAAATAGAAAGAACAAATCGAACGTCTTATAAATCTAACAAAAATAATTAAAATTAAAGCTTCATAAATTTAGATTAAATGCAACCCTAGAAAAATTAAATTACTTCATAAAATTAAAATAAAAATTATAACAACTACAGAAAAATTAGATGAAGCAGAAATAAAATTAAAACATCAATTAAAACAAATATTTGGCACATGCAAAACACAACAAAAGCCAAAAATGGCTTCTGCGTGTTTTGCCGTCCAACACACAAACACAATAAAAATTACAAACTGAAAAAAACTAAAACACTCTAAAAACTTTCGAAAACTAAAACTAAAATTCTATTCCAAAAACTACTCCAACCAAACTTTTTTACAACTAAAAACTATCTCCTATTTATAGCAAAAAAATACATCAATAAAATATTAAATTAAAATCCACGCGGGGGGACAAAAATGTATGGCGAAAATAATAAATTAAACGCGTGGGGGGACAAAAATTGTATCGAAAATGGGATCGAGGGACGCTGCGCGTTTCTTTTTAATTTTTCTTCCACGCTGCCACGTGTCGCGTTCTGATTCGCGGACACAATTAGTGGGACACGTGGCAGCATCTGATTCGTTGAGAGGAAACGGGCGCACGATAAATGGTCGCACAGGAGCCAACGGCTACAACACGGGCTTGATCCAGCGCGGTCGCGCTCATTGTAACATGCCACGTGTCACAACATGATTCGCTGCAAAATTGAGTGGGACACGTGTCATATCTTTATTGGAGGAAAATCGGGTTGCACGCAGAGATCAGCGTACGGGATCAGAGGCGCGCGAACGTGGGGACAGCACGCGCGGCGTCAGACGGGTGGGTCCCACGCTGCACGCCGGCCTGCGCGGCAGGTGGGCCCCACTCGGGCGCCGAGCCGCGTGAAGGAATCTTCCCTGCATCCACTCGCTTTGGTCGGGTTTGATATACACGCGCCAATCCTAGCCGTTTATGATTTGATCGGACGGTCCACGTTGCACGCGTGGATGATGACGCGTGTATTCTTCTCTCCTGCACGAATATTAAACTTTATTTAATTATATTTTGACCCACAAATTTAATTCAAATTACATTTTAAACTTTCTTTAATTACAGTTAAGCCCTTTGCTAATTTTAAATTTAATTTTTTCAACTTTTAATAATTACAATTAAGCCCAAATTTAAATTTAATTTATATTTTCAACTTTTATAAATTGTAATTAAGAACTCTAATATTTGAAATTACATTTGTGGACAAAAATTTGAAATTAAGAACGTTTTCGATACAATTTATTTATTTTTCTTATAATATATAAAAAACAGTAAATACTAATTTATTAAACTAAAATTAACTAAAAATAGAGAGAACATAGCAATTATGATTAATAAAATAGGTGAAAATAACTATATAAAATACAGTTATCAGGACCTCCTATAATGTACATAAAAGATATGCTAGAGACTTGCATGGATTACCTCATGTTTATAATTTGAATATAGGGATGTCCTCCATTATAATCACTTTCTTTCTCTAGTAATAATGAGACCTTATTTCCCCATTAAGGCCTTTTGGTAATCACCCTATTTGTAGGATTTTGCGATGTTTGTAGAATCTTGATTGATACTGGGAGCTCTATTGACCTTCTTTTCTATCAACGATGAAAGAACTAGGTATGAAAGAATGCGACATCATGAAGAGGGAGCTACCTCTAGTAGGATTCAGCAGTAGTGCTACTTATGTAGTTGGGACCGTGATGTTGCATGTCATAGTGACAAGATCAATAATGATGACCAAATTTATGGTGATTGATTTCCCAACATATTAAAATTCCATTCTGAGTAGACCATGGATACATAAGATGAAAGTAGTTCCATCTACTTTCTACCAAGTCATCAAATACCCTACCTAGGAGGGCATAAAAGAGATAAAAGGGGACCAAGAAAAGGCTAGGAGTTGTTATAATGCTATAATGAAGGAAGTGGTTCCAAAGTAGTAATTACAATATGGATCTCATCAAAAAAGACCGAGGGCAGATGCCTAGTGCATTCGGTTGATTCAAATAGAGTTTTTGATTTACAAGTTGAAGATAAAGAGAAGATCATTTTTTAAAATTGAGTGCCGACTTAACAACAGAAGTTAAGGAGCAACTATCAAAATTCCTAAGAGCCAAGTTTGATGTCTTTACATGGAAGCCTATAAATATACCATGAATTGATCCGGAGATTATAACCCATAGGTTGAATATTAATCCAAAAGCTAGACCTATCAAACAAAGGAAAAGAAAGTTTTTGAGAGAAAATAATGAGGTGATTAAAGATCATGTCACTACACTTAAAGAGACAAAGATTATTAAAAAAGTTGACTATCCAACCTAGTTGTCAAATATGGTGATAGTAAAAATGGTTTGTAGATCACCCCACATATGTGTAGCATTCACATATTTGAATGATGCATGCTCAAAGGACTGCTTTCCCTTGCCAAGCATTCACACCTAGAAGATGAAGAGAAAACGTTTCTTATTATTGAAATATGGACCTTTTGTTACACTCAAATGCTCTTTGGTTTAAATAATATAGGAGCTACATATCAACGCCTTATCAACAAGATGTTTGTTAACCAACTGGAAAGGAATCTGGAAGCATACATGGATGATATGGTGATAAAGTTAACACAACCTATAAACCATGTCAAAGACTTGCAAGAAATATTTCATGTGATCCGAAGGTATGCTATAAGACTAAACCTTAAAAATGTGTTTTTGGTGTTGCTTTAGGGAAATTCCTAGGATATATTGTATCAACTCAGGGAATTGAGGCCAACCTAGACAAGATACAAGCCTTGGTTGATGACTCTATGAAAGTAGAGTCATTACACACTTTTTTACTTAATATTTATTTGTTTTATACAATACATAGTATTTTAGGGGCTAAAAATATTAAAATATAAATTTTTAGTGGAAAGGGATAAAAATATAATTTTTGGAATTTTTTGGGATTTTTAATACAGGGCAATTAGGAGCTTCCATGTGGCCTACCATGCAAGAAGAAGAGTTGACTGGGTAAGCCATGTAGATGTCATGCAAGTAGGGACAACAAATCGTAGATCGCCGCATGTGAAAGGAAAAAATTGTGTGTCATGTGTCAACACGATGTTCAATCTGAGTTCGAAGATTGGTCAAACTATACTACCACGTGTCACCATGTGATTGCTTCCCGTATTCCACCCTTGCACCACGCCACCTATTACTGCGAATCACGTTGCACCACGTGTTGCTAACTCAACCAATGTTGATACTGACCGGTCTCCCCTACCATGCGTCTCACTCTAATTCACTAAATTAATTATGTGTGCCACATGTCATGTTGTGATTAGCTAGAATGTTGATCTGAAGGTCCAGATCGCATCTCACCTATATTTAAGCCCCTATCACCCTATAAACCCTAAGAGGCCATCATTAGCATAATTTTGGTCAGTTTTTTGGAGTTAGAAAGAGAGAAAAATATAGAAAAATTCAATAGGGGATACGATTTGGTGGAGATTCAAGAGAAAATTAGCATTATAATTCAAGAGATTGATTGCATTTCTTCTTCTATGCTTTTCTTTATCAATTTTTATGTCTTTCTTTATTAAAAATATGAGCTTTATGAAAACAATTATGTGTAGTTAATTTATTAATCTAGAGATCTTATGAATCCAATTTTCATCATGTGATGATCTAATATTTTATCCCAATTATAATTATAATTTAATTATATTATTTAATCTGATTTTAATGCTATTAATTGTTTGGCCAACAATTTATCTATAGAGACAATTAAATAAATTTGAGAGAATTATTTAATTATTTGTCTTGATTAAATAACATGCATAGTTTTTAAGCAGATATATATGATTCTTATGTATGTGATTCATAATTGATGAACTTAATGAGTAGTATGCAATTTAATTGGCACGAGAGTATGATTAAATTATTTACTATATGACATGTATTTTACTTGAGAGAGGAATACATACTAGGTTAGATTCAATTGATCATGCATTGATAATTATATTGGAGGGATTTTAGTGATTCACATGTTTAGAATATTAGGGGATTAAGTATTTCTAGATATTTTCTCATATATCTTCTTAGTTACCAAATCTTAGTTAATTAATTATTGATATTTACTTTTAGTTATTTTAATTTGGCTTCCTTAAAATATAAAAACACATAAAAATTTGATTTTTATTTTTTTTTAATTTTAAAAATTACTTTCTAATAAAATAATCTAATTTGGAATGATATTTTTTTATCATTATATTATTTATTGCGATATGTATACTTGTGTATTCATTGCACACATTTCATGTGTGACGATCAAGTTTTTTGCACCATTGCTAAGGATTATTAGAAATTAATAATTTTTTTATTTTAGTTATTTTCTTTACTTTAATTTTAATTTTAATTTACTTATTTTATTTTATTGACTTATTTATTTTAGTTAATTTATTTTATTTATTTTTAACTTTAATTTATTTATTTAGTTGTTTATTTTTTTAATTTTTATTTAGACATCTCTTTTAGTATTCTAGAAACATGGTTGAGTCTATTGCATGAGCAGAGTTCTTGAGGGGAAAATCATACCTTTAGATCTTAAAATTTAGCGTATTTTGAGATCAATTAGAAAACAACAAGTCACCCAAGAGGAAGAAATGGCTAATCCAAGTATTATAAGGCCAAACATTCACGCTAATCAGTTTGAGTTAAAGCTAGTGATGTTTCAAATGCTACAAATAGTTGGAAAATTTAGCAGATTACCATTAGAGGATCCTCATCTGTATCTTAGATTGTTTATTGAAATTGGAGATTCATTCAAGTTAAGTGGTGTGACAGATGAGGCATTTAGGCTTTGATTGCTCCCTTACTCTTTACAAGACCTTGCTAGAGCTTGGCTGAACTCTTTGCCACTTGATTCCGTTACAATTTGGACTAGTTTGGTGGAGAAATTCTTGATGAAATACTTCCCACCAACAAAGAATGCCAAGCTTAGGAATGACATTACTTCCTACCAACAATATCAAGAAGAATCTTTATATGAGGCATAGGACAGATTTAAGGAATTGTTAAGTGTCCAATTCATGGTATTCCTTCTTGGATTCAAATGGAGACTTTTTACAATGGTCTCAATACTCAAACAAGAACTATTATTGATGCATCTGCTAATTGAGTTTTGCTATCTAAATCTTACAATTAAGCTTATGATTTACTTGAGAAAATGACCAACAATAATTATCAATGACCAATGGAAAGAATGACAACCACATGAAGAATAGTCGGAGTGCATAAGGCAAATAATATCACAACACTTACAGCCCAAGTGTCATCTTTGCTTAATCTTTTAAAGGATCAAAACTAGACAACAAGTATAAACCATGTACAAAATTCAGGAGTGTCGTGTGTGTTTTGTTGAGGAGTTTATTTGATAATTTTCCAAATAATCCTAAATCAGTATTCTATGTGGGGAATGTGAACCGACACAATAATCCATACTCGAATACATATAACCTAGGATTTAGACAATATCTACATTTCTCTTAGAGTAATAACAATAGTCAAGGTGGTAATCAATTAAACCATTAATCATTTCCACCACATGGTTTTCAACAACCATAGCAATCACAAGCTTAAGAGAAGAAGCCACCTATTGAGGACAATACAAATGCTTTAATGGGGATGATGAAAGACTTCATCCAATCAATAAGTACAAAAGTGTCCACTCAAGAGGCTTCAATTCTAAATTTGGAAAACTAAATGGGAAAACTTTCTCAAGCTATAAGTCAAAGGCCTCAAGGTAACCTTCCAAATGACACAATTGTAAACCCACGAAGAGAAGATAAGAACTAGTGCAACATCATAGCCTTGATGAGTGGTAAAACTTTAGAATAGAAACATAAGACTGAAAAGGATGAAGAGAAATAACAAGGATGAGGAGGAACTAGTGGATAAAGAGAGCACTGAAAAGGAAATAATTCAACTAAAGAAAAACAACCTTTACAAACCCACTATTCTTTTCCCTCAAAGACTACAAAAGAAAAAGTTAGATATGCATTTTCAAAATTTCTTGATGTCTTCAATAAGTTGCACATATACATACCATTTGTAGGGGCACTTGAACAAATGTCATCTTATGCCAAATTCATAAAGGAAATACTGTCAAAGAAAAGGAGGCTTGGAGATCATGAAATAATAACCTTGACTGAAGGTTGTAGTGTCATCCTTGATAGAAAAATACCACAAAAACTGAGAGATGTAGGTAGTTTTGACATCCTTTGCACTATTGGGAAAATCAATTTTGGCAAGGCACTATGTTATTTGGGTTCTAGCATTAATCTCATGCCATTATCAGTCTTCCAAATATTGGGGGTTGGTATAGCTAAACCCATTTCAGTAACATTGTAGATGGTAGAAAAATCAATTAAGAGACCACAGGGTATGGTAGAAGATGTGCTAGTAAAAGTAAAAAAAATCATCTTTTTAGTAAATTTCATTGTGATAGACATAGAAGAGGACCGTGATATTCCTATCATACTTGTTTGTCCATTCTTAGCAACTCGAAGAGAACTCATTGATGTACAGAAATGTGAACTTACAATGAGAATGCAAGATGAACAAGTAATGTTTAAAGTTTTTTATCTGAATCCCCTAAAATCGATAGTGCTAATGAATGCTTAAGGATAAATGTTACTAAATGTGGGGACAACTTAAAAGAATTTTTTGAGTCACCCACACTTAAGACTATTACATATGATGCTATGAACAAGGATATAAACTCACCAGAAACAACTCAACCTATTTTAACTTTGAAAGTATGAAATCAAAGGTTATATATTGTGGAATGTGTGAAATGTTTGGAGAGCGTGCCTATCATGTATGTACCAAAGGAAATTATGGAATATTTTGAGATAGAATCTAAGCTCAAACCATTAATTGAAGAACCATCAAGTTTAGACCCCACACTTTTACCCACATATCCCTAGTCAACTATGAAAGCGAAAGACTCCATTAAAGAGGTGAAAAAGATGTTGGAAATATATAAATTGGATATGTCACAATGGAGTGCTTATAAGAATGCCAAAAATTTCAAAAATAAAACAAAAATATGACATGAGAAGAGAATTGAGCACCGTGTTTACGAACTAGAGCATAAGGTATCATTGAAAAAATCAAGACTAAAATTATTTTCAAGCAAACTCAAAAATAAATGGATACAAATGGATTGCCTTAGGACGTGATATGACCATCTAGTCAAGGATGTTAAATGTGACACTGGTTGGGAGGAAACCCAATGTTGTTTTACTTATATTTTCATTGTTTTTGTTTTGTAGGTAAATAAATGTGGAGAGCAATATTGGTGCAACAAGATTGAGCATTTCAGCAACAAATGTAGTGTGCCAAGACTAAGGGAGTTTTCTTTCCTTTTTTACCTTTTCCTATTTATATGTGCACATTGGGGATAATATGCAATTTAAGTTTGGGGGAAGGAAATTCATTCTCTACATTAGTATTTACTATGCATTTTAATTTTTTAGGGAATATTTTTTTAATTCTTAGAATGTTTTTAATCATGATTTGGGTAGAAGTTGATAAATATATGGAAAATAAATGCATGCATGCTTGATATGAAACATATGAACTCAATGATAAAAATTAGTTGTCATGACTAGAATAAGGAATGTAACATATTTGTTAAGATATTTACATTAATAATGTGATATGCTTGTTAGTTTTGATTGAATTGATTCAAATTTTTATGTACATGTTCATGATTGATTTTAGTGTGCTTATTGAGAGAAAATTTATAGTGAGTTATACTAGTTGATGAGATCTACTAGGTTTTAGAATCTATTTGATCATATCTTGAGGCGAAATCCTAAATAGTATTTAGCAAGAGAAATGATTTAGGCCTTATTTGGATTGATTGAGCCTTTCAAACTAACCATTGTTAATATCTGTAGTTACTCATTTGAGCCTAACAAAGAATCATTCATATATTTAAGCCACATTTTATGCCTAACCAATAAGCATTACCTTTATCCTTACACCTTTAGCTTGTATGAAAAGAAAAAAATGCAATCATGTGTTATGCTATAAAGTATGGTGAAATGTAATACACCCCACCTAATCCTTACATTACAAGCATGTAAAGTCCTTAATGATCTTTAGACAAGTACATATTTATATTAGTGGAGAGGGATGTGAAAAATAGACTTATGAGACTTGTTCTAAGATTGAATTGATTAACATGCTTATATAGATCGATTTCATGAATACATGGATGATATCATGTGCAACATACACATACGAATCAATTTTTCAAAAACCTTGTATATTTTTGTATTGATAGAACATTGATTGATGAATATTTGAATATCTTTATCATAGGATTGTACGACTTTTGAGAGTGATAGTTTTTGTGAAATATGCATGTACTAATAGAAGTATATTTATGAATATACTAACCATGTTATTTTATTTAGTTATACTTGGCTTTACTTAAGGACAAGCAAAGAGTTAAGTTTAGGGGTGTGATGACTCTATAAAAGTAGAGTCATTAGCGCATTGTTTTACTTAATATTTACTTATTTTATTCAATAAATAGTATTTTTAGGGCTAAAAATATAATTTTTGGGATTTTTTTATTTTTTATTAATTTTTAACGTAGGGCCAATCAAGAGCTACCACGTGACCTACCATGTAAGCAGAAGAGTTGACTGGGCAAGCCACGTGGAAGCCATACAAGCAGGGACAATGAATCATAAATCGCTATGTGTGAGAAGGATGAACTGTGTGCCACGTGTTAAAATGGTGTTCAATCTGAGTTCGTAGATTAATGAAATAACACTGCCACATATCGCCACGAAATTGCTCCCCGCATTTCACTCGTGCACCAGTTGACTCGGACCGATATCCCCTGGTATGCGTCACGCTCTGATTCACCCAGTGAATTTTGTGAGCGACATGTCATGTTGTGATTGGCTAGCGTTGTTGATTATGCTTGTTTTAATCTCAACCCTTAATCTAAAGCTGGTCTGACGGTCCAGATAGTACCTCAGCTATATTTAAGCCCTTAATCATCCCATAAACACTAAGAGGACATCATTAGCATAATTTTGGTTAATTTTTAAAGCTAAAATGAGAGAAAAATACAGAAAAGTTCAATAGAGGATACAATTTTGATGGAGATTCAAGAAGAGATTATCACTACAATTCAAGAGATTGATTGTATTTTTTTCTTCTTTTCTTATGTTTATCAATTTCTATGTCTTTTTTTTATTAAAAATATGAACTTTATGAACACAATTATGTATAGTTAATTTAATAATCTAGGATCTTATGAACCCAATTTTTATTATGTGATGATCTAATATTTTACCCAATTATAATTATAATTTAATTATATTATTTAATCTAATTTTATGCTATTAATTGTTTGGCCAACAATTTATCTATAGAGTCAATTAAATATATTTGAGAAAATTATTTAATTGTTTGTCTTGATTAAATAACATGTATAGTTTCTAAGCAGAGATGTATGATTCTTAGATATGTGATCCATAATTGATGAACTTAATGAGTAATATGCAATTTAATTGGCATGATAGTGTGATTAAGTTAATTACTATATGATATGTAGTTTACTTAAGAGAGAAATACATAATAGGTTAGATTCAATTGATCATGTAATTAATTGATAATTGTATTGGGGGGATTTTAGTGATTCGCATGTTTAGAAATAATTATTGCTATTTACTTTTAGTTAACAAATCCGAGTTAATTAATTATTGCTATTTACTTTTAGTTATTTTAATTTGACTTTCTTAAAATATAAAAATACATAAAAAATTGTTTTTTATTTTTTTTAGTTTTAAAAATTAGTTTATAATAAAATAATTTCCGTGGGAACGATTTTTTCTTATCATTATATTATTTGTTGTGATACGTATAATTATGTATTCTTTGCATAATCTTCGTGTGTGGCCATCACTGGTCAACATGAAAGCTCCTAGTAACCTAAAAGGAATTCAATAACTAGACAAAAGAATAGTGGCACTCAATAGATTCATCTCCAAATGCAATAACAATTGCTTGCCATTCTCGAAAATGTTGAGAAAGAACATGTCATATTTGTGGAACCAAGATTATGATAGAGCTTTACAAGAAATCAAACAATATCTGAGCAAGCCTCCATTCTTAGTCAGCTACACCCCAAGCATAAAGCTATTTTTATATTTGGTTGTTACTCATCAAACTTGTAGTGTCGTACTCCTTGTTGAAAGAGACAAGATCAAACACCCTATCTACTACATTAGCCAAATGTAGTAGGGAGACCAGTGCATATTATGGTAGAGATGGAGGAATATGATATCAAGTAGATTATCATCATCATCCTGTTGAGTTTAGTAAGTCACCGAAAGTCATAATTGATGAAGTAAAAGGTGAAGTATGTGGTATGGATCAAAAGGAAATACCAACCTCGTAGGTACTTTTCGATGGCATTCACAATTTTAAATGCGTAGTGCTAGGGAGCATTACAATAGACCATGATAAAAATTGTTTCAAATATGCTATGAGAATGGACTTCCAAGTGACCAATAACATTGTAGAAAATGAGATAGCTATATTTAGTGTTAGGACGGAGCCAATAGAATTATCTTGTACAATGATTCATGGTTAGTGGCCAATCAACATTTGGGAACATTTGAGGCTAAAGATAGCAAGATGAGGAGATATGTAGAAAGGCTAAGAAAGGAATGCTCAAAATTTTCTAAGATCAACCAAATATCGACAAATGAGAATGGTCATGCTAACGCTTTGGCCACGCTAGGTACTGTACACGAGGCCAATCATAGTAGGGTGATTTCTATAACAATCCTTACAGAGTCTAACTTAAAAGAAGCATAAAAAATAGTTGGATAGAATGGTGGAGCCACCAAAGCATGGTTTACTCCTATCCTTAACTTCCTAAAATATGGGGACCTACTTGAAGACTGGAAGTAGGCGAAAGAAATCAAGACTAAGTCCAATCAATACATGATGCAAAATAACAAATTGTACATAAAAATGGCTCTTAGACCTAAACTCTTGTACATAGTTAGAGAATGGCTTGAAAAAAATCATTTTTGAAGCTCCAAAAAGATAATGCGACTCCTATTCAGGAGGAAGAAATTTTTTCCTGCGAATTATAAGATAAGGTTACTATTGGCTAGCAATGTTAGCAAATTACAAAAGTTACACTGAAGTGTGTGATAAATATCAAAGGTTTTCCCTATTATCTCATATGCCATTAACCACAATGATAGGGATAATTATCCTATGACCTTTGTACAATTGGGGATTGAACATTGTAAGACCTCTACCACATGTAGTGGGTCAAAAGAGGTTCTTACTAGTCGTCACATATTATTTCTCCAAAAGGATTGAAGGAGAGTCCTTTGGAAGAATATGGAAGGGTGAGGTAATTTGATTCATCTGAAAATCCATAGTTTGTCATTTCAGCTTGCCCAAAGAACTTGTTACATATAATGGAAGATAGTTCATAGGCTGTAATATCAAGCTACCAAGTACAACATCAAAATGTGTCATTCAATTCCATATTACCTACAAGCTAATGGTCAGGAAGAGTCTTCAAACAAACTTGTACTTAATTTATTAAAAAAGAAGTTAGAGGATGCTATAAGAAAATGGGTTAAGGAGCTACTTGGGGCATTATGGGCCATCAGAATTAGTGCTAAAGGTAGAACTAATGATACACCTTTTTCACTGATGTATTGGATTGAAGTGGTAGTACCAATTGAGATCCCAGTGCCAACTATGAGATCAACCTTAACTCAAGACCAAAACACCTCAAATAGAGAAGTTGATTTGGTTTTAATAGAGGAAAAAAATGAAGCCTTTAAGAGAATGGTTGAACAAAAAAAGAATGTGACGAATTATTACAATAAATTTTATGCTTTAAATCATTCACCATGGGTGATTGGATTCTCAATAGGGTCTTCCCAAACAAAAAAGAGTGGATGGTTGAAAATTTGGGTGAAAAATTGGGAGGGCCTATAACAAATAATTGCAGTGAAACCAAGTGAGGCTTACTTATTAAAAAACATCAAAGGATCTGAAGATAACACGAGCTAAAATGCTTAACACTTAAAAAAGTATCACTTCTAATATATTTTGATTTATGCCTCATTTTCACTGTATCACCCCACATATATGTAATAAATTTTGATGATTAGAGATGCCATCACCAATGCATATTCCATGTCACGAGTTGATCATCTCAGTTAGGAACCAAGTAGAGTGCTATGACATATGATATTAGAGAGTTTATCACTTTAGTCATAGTCTATATTGAGCAATCTCCCTTAAAATTCCATATCACGAGCTAATCACCTTGGTCAAGCACAAGGTAGAGTGCTCTAACAGATGATATTAGAGAGTTAGTCACCTCGGTCATAAACCAGGTAGAGTATCCTCCTTAAAATTTCATGTCAGAAGATGTTTACCTAGTTTAGGAATAAGGTAGAGAACTCTAAGAAATGATATTAGAGAGTTGATTACCTCAGTTATAGACCAGGCAGAGTGTTCTCCCTTAAATTTTCATGTCACAAGCTGATCACCTTGGTCATATACTAAGTAGAGCACACTCCCTTAAAATTCCATGTCATGAGTAGATCATCTTGGTCAAGAATTAGGTAAAGCACTCTGATAGATGATATTAGAGAGTTGTTCACTTCTGTCATAGACTAGGTAGAGCACTCTCCCTTAAAATTCCATGTCATGAGCTGGTCACTTTGGTCATAGACCAAGTGGACCACTCTAATAATTGCCCTATTCTACCTACTCGAACTATGACAATTGTCCAAGTTCAACTATAGTTTTGTTACATTTATCGAGCTTTACCAATCCATCCTATTGAAAATGAAGCCACACTAAATGAGATTACAAAGCATTACAAGTTTATTAATAAGAAGCTCGATGTCCCAAAATTACTAAAAATCCTTAAGATGTTTGTATACACGACCAGTGTTCGAGTTGTTTACTTCTTCTACCAAGGGCAACAATTCGGCCAGAATCTTAACAACTTTCTTATAAATATTGGCTCATACCTTAGTGAAGGCTAAGCTTATGTTAACAATTGAATGTTCTAATTCCTCAACAATACCAATCACCTTAAGAAACACTCCTTCATATTGCTTCATGTAAAAGTTTCCCAGTGGGATTACCTATTAATAACTAGAGCAACCATTTTAGTTAGGTCCTTTTGTCACTTGCCTGAGTTTGATATAATTTCTCTTTATAGAACTCGAGCTCACGTTTGGTCTCTTTATAAAGAGAAAGCTTATCCTTATGGCTTGACAGCTAAGGCTTTAATTTTTCTACCTCTAGGCTAAGCCTAGCATTCTCTAATTTTAAAGCTTAATTTGAGCATTTATTTTCCCAGTCATAATGCATAAGGTGCAAACAAAAAATATGGAGCGAATTGTTTTATGTCATTCAAACAAAAGAAGGCATATGAATTACAAGTATCCCTAATCCTCTTTTATAGGGAATGATACAAGGATAAACAATAGGAAACATTTCCTACAAGTGATGAGGTAGCTAAATGTCATAAATGAATGCTATAAATGCACAAGTGCACATACAATACATAAAATTCTCAAAATAATGTTTTATTAAAGACAATGTGTAGGTTGGTTACAAGAGTAGCTTGTGCCCATACAAAAATTAAGAAAGGTGGAGCCTTTCAAAAATAAAGGGTCTTGAGCCCATTAAAGAGTGAAGAATATTTAGCTCCATCTATATCTCCAGCTTGTTCATCTCCCCTTAGGTCCATCATTACTTGTCTCAGAGTCTTCGTCCTAGTTACCACCTCAGTCTGGGTTTGTATGGGTAAGTACAATGGAGTAGCTAGGATATTGGGGATCTAATTTTGATATTAAGATATGTGAAAAAGAGATATTGACGCGACAATTTTGACAATGTCATCGACATTTTCATCTTGTAGGGCAGCATAGAACTCCTTAACAAAGTCATCGTTAAAAGAATAAATAAAAGAGTAGAGAGAAATTCAAGAAAGGTAAGCAAACATTTCCTTGATCGTTGGAAAGTTATAGATTGTTTAGACTTCTTTGCACATTTGGTATGCTTTGGGGCCATTTTTAGGGGAAAAAGTGAGAGTAAAAGGTACTGGTATAAGAAGAAGAGAAAGATAAAATTTTGAGGTATGAAGAAATAAGTACCAGGGGGCCAATATATAAGGATAAGTACACCTCGTCATGGTCCTCGACTAGTATGTAAAATAGGTCCGACGAGCCACCTAGGTGAAGATGTACTAAAAAACATGCAAAATTTCCTGGAGAAAGACAAAGAGAGAATGTGTGTATGTGTGTGTCAAAATGTCAAACACAAATATTTTTGATTTTTTAAAGCAAAAAGAGAGTGTGTGTGTGTGTGTGAGTGAGTGAAGCACTAATAAAAATTAGACAGACAACAAAAAAACACAAATATCATGTATAGAAGGACTACAATCATAAGTGAGACAAGGAATAAACAATTTAACCCCATACAGATCATCCAAAAATAGTGATTAAATAACATCCTTCCATTTAAAGAATTTGTGAGGAGAAACTAAGTCAGGAGGTAGTCTCCTTGTTATGTTAACATGTGGAGTATATGGAACTTGAATTTTGTTTTGTTTAGAAGTTCTAGAAAATCCTATTGAGTGATCCATATAAATTGGGCCAAACAAACTTTTTGACCAAGATTTGTTTCTTTTCACACTATGCCTGATATGCATAATGCATCCAGCTTAAAGATGCTTGGATAGGCCAAAATAACTACATCCTAACATAGGAGATGGAGATAACGAAGTAAAGAACTACAAAATATACTCTCCAAGTATCTAGGACACTATCTAGCAAGGTGGCCTGTAATGCCACAATGATAACAAAGATAAACAGTGAAGTTAGAGAATTTGAGTCTCTAGCTCTGAAGAGAAATGCCCAGAGGAGAAGAAGAAGAAGAACTCACATTAACTTTCAAATGAGGATGGAAGTCAATTTTCCACAATGGGGTCTCAAATGCCTGAGTTCACCATAGTGGTGACACGTAGGTGTAATAGTAAGTAGGGGTAATAGACCATCACTATGGCAATGGTAAAAACTAGCTTACCTTACAAGAGGAAATACAATAAAACTTATCAATTGACTTACCTATTGAGGTGATAGTAATTGGTTTCAACTTTAGTTCTTAAGTAGTTTCCTTAACAAACTTTGGTGCAACCATAGTTGAAGTAGAAACCCCCTTCATTGTACCCAATTTTACATTTGTCGCCAAATGACTTGGAGCAACTATTGATTTCATTTTACTTTTGTGAACCAATCGTCATTTTGTTAACAGAAGAAGATTGAGTCAGTTCCTTCTCACTCACATAGAGTTTATCCTTTAAAGCTTTGATCAAATCTTTCATTTTTCTTGAGGAAAGATTCCAGGTAAGCCACTAAATTGTTGAGAATTCCAACTCTCTCATGCAGTTGTCAACTTCTTTTTCAATGAGAGTATAAGCCAGTTATTCCTTAGAACATTCAAGGAAAATTATCTACTTCTTCAATTGATCAATTTCAGCATTCTGATTGGGTGAGGGATCATGATTGACATACAAAGGAGTAAGCTTTACTAGAGGTAGAACACCTTAGTTGTTTCTCAAGTTTCTTCATCTTCTCAAGATTTGCATTAAACCTTTCCTGCAAATCTAAATATCTCTTTTGAATGACCGCACACCTGTTAATGAGATCATATTGTTCACCATCAATTAAGGACTTTTTTTCCTCAAGAGCTTTCTTCAATGGATTTATCTCATGCTCCTTTTCATCCAGGGTCTACAAAGCCATTTTCTTTGCTTTCTTTAATATAATATGCTCCAACAAGAGCCCATTATAAGAATGATGAAACTCATCTTGCTCATCTTCATCATGTTCAATAGGAACCTCTTAAGAATCTGAGGTGGTAGTAAGAGGATCTATAAAATTACTTGAAACCAAAAAGGCTAAAAAGTTGGTGTCAACCCCATCGTCATGGCTAGCTAGTATTGTTTGAAATAGTAACCTCAGCTTTTATAGTACACTTGTTCATGCATCTTTGTTTATAAAGATAGTTTGCATCAATATGATTCAGCTTCCCACACTCAAAGCACCTGATTTTGTTGAGATCAAATTTTTTGGGTTTCTCAACCTCATTCTCTAATTCTTCATCAATCTTTACATATTTTGAGTCTTAGTGCTCAAACTTTCTCTTCCAAATCCACCAGAAGAGGACTTCTTTTTCCTGATGATACTTGTGAACCTTTTGGAAAGCAATGCCATTTCTTCTTCGTCATGATCAGAATCATCATCATTTCACACAATGGAATTCACATATTTGTTGGGACTAATACCTTTGGTGGTCTTGAGCATTAGGCTCTTTTCCATTTTAGTAGCAATTTGATCTTGCTTGGGTAACAGATGATGAAATTCGAAGACTTGTAAATCACTAACTAACTCATTCACAATGGGTTCACCATGCATGTGTATGGACTCAATCACTTTTACTTTGACGTGAAATTGATAAAGAAGACTAGCGATGATCTTCCCAATTTTATTTTCCCTCCTAATAAGTCTACCCAAATTGTAAGAACAATTGATAATGTTTGATAATGGGCATAGAATTTGTAAAATTCTTCATCTTCTTTCATAATACAAAGGTCAAACTCTCTACTCAACCTCATAATTCTAAATCTCTTAACTGTAGAAGTACCTTCAGGTGTAGTCTCCAGAATATCTCATGCTTGCTTGGAAGTAGTACAACTATGAATTCTTCAATATTCATCAGGTGTGATAGCCATGATGATAGCATATAATTCCTTGCTATTCCATTCAAATTCCTCATTTTATTCTTTTGTCAACTCAATCATGGGTTTAGGTATACATTTTTTATCATAAAAGGGTTTTGGTTGGATACGTATAGCCATTATCAACCAAAAACTAGACATAGCCTCTAAGGGACTACAAGAAGGACAACATTTGAGATTTCTAATAGGCATAATTGAGCCCATTGAACAGTATAGGCCTACCTTCATTACCTCCTTCTCTTGAGTCCATCAAAGATAAATGTTTGTGTGTGATAAGTGAGTTAAATGAATCAACACCAAAGCAATTAACCCTAAAAGGGTGTACTAGATGCAATACCAATTGAAAGACTCTAAGACCCAATACACTACCAGGGTAAAAAGATACTGACTCCTTAAAAACTCGTCCCTAACTCGCAGGCAATAGAAAGATAAAACTTAACAGATCATAACAACAACTATAAATAATAATCACAGGTAGTCAAAAAATTTTAAGTAACATATATATTATTTAGTAAACAGCAAGCAAAGAATATCAAAGCTTTCTAATTAGAGTTTAAACTTTAATATATTGTAACATACACAATATAAACTCTAGCAAAACAACATAACATGTACAATACAAGATGTAACAAGGTAAACCCACATAGAACTCATATCTATGTGGTAACATCCTCATGTTGTTTATAGCAAGCATTTAGTAGAAAATAAATCTGATAAGGAATAAAACAATCACAACCCTGATAGAAATAAAACCAACAATACCTTCATCAATCGAGACCTTTATCCAAACTACCTACTGCTACCCTCGTTTGTTACCTTCGTAACAACTTAGTCCGACACACCAACCAGGCTTTCCTCCAAAGCCAATACTACTTGACGTAGTGTGATCAGCAACTAAGGATCAGTAAAGTGAAAAATCAAATGTGAAGTCCACCCTTAGTCACAAACTACCAATAACCATAGTGAGAAACACATTCAACCACAAACCACAAATCATCTACGTGGGAAACACATTCAACCACATACCACATACAACCAAAAATTGAGAATAAAATCAAAACTACCCAACCCAATCACACAATGTTCTTTTCACCTAGAAAGTAAAATAGTCAAAAGCTCTCAACGATTAAGTACTTTATTTAACCCATAACATTGTAGCATAAATAATAGAACACTCCCAAAGTGATTTGTGATTCAAAAGTAATTTTTAGAGAAAATTTTGGCAGAGTTTTGATACACTAAAGGTGAGTGAGAAGAGCCAAAAAGGAAGGGTATTTATAGAAGTAACTAGCCACCAATGGACACTTTTGTCGACATTCCCTACCAACCACCTCATCGGGGGTTCGATAAAGGGTCTGACGAGGCCCTCGATGAGGACCTCATTGAGGTGCCAAAAATCTCATTTTTTGATCTAAAAATTACCGAATAAATTCCATAAATTTCCACACCCAAACAAAACTAAAATTTTACACTCATGACCTATCATGCATACTAAGAAACCAATCCCATTGTGTGTAAAAATTACTTTCAATCATATTGTTCCTAACTATGTACGTGTATGCATTATTTTGATCTGTAATAACTAACATTACACAAAGAAAAATAGAAACATTGAATAAAATAAATAGACTTCATGTTTTGCACAGAAAAGCCAACACACAGACAAAAAGTACAACAGGACTTACACAATATATTGTGTATTCACACATAACAGTAAAATGGACAAAAGTAGCATGTTTAATAATTAAAATAGCTTTAAATCTAATAGGTTTAGGATTTAGGATTTAGGGTAAATAATTTAAGGTTTAAGGTTTAGGGTTTAGGGTTTATGATTTAAGATTTAACGTTTAGGATTTATGGTTTAACAACCAATAAAAAAGTATTATTGATAAGTTAATATTTTTCTTCTTGTTTAAAATACGCATTTTAATTATTGATCCCTTACTTTTGTCCGTTATACTCTTAATTGTAAATAATACTTATGTAAATCCCTAACTCAACACACAATGTGATGAAATGGGATTTCCATTCCACAACGGAAGGATGAAGGACATTGGAATTCCATTTGTTTATGCAAAAGAACACTTAGAGTCCACTTGCTTTTAAGTGATGCATTGAGAGTCACTAGTTTTTTTTTTAAAAGGACAATTTAACAAAGTGTTATATTAAAAGTTACCTTACTTTTTAAAAAGGAGTATCATAAGTCGTTTAACCTTATGAAAACACTTTTGTCCATTTGCTTTTATAAAATAAAATGACGTCCAATGCTCTATGTAAAGTCAAAATGACTAAAGTATTCTTTTTTTAAAAAGGTAAGTGACTTCTATTTCAACACTTAAAAATAAGTAAACTAAAATGCTCCTTTGAAAATTGAAGTTACTATCGGTACATTACTTAAAAACATATATACTCAAATGATCATTTACAAAAAGAAATGAATTTGTAAAGCCCTTCATTTATGGAAAAAGGATAGGCATAATTGATTTTATCTTGCCTTCTTATGTATTATTTTATAGTCATGTACTCTCCAAGGTGTTTTATTGTAAAAGGTATCACGAAAAAGCATAACACTATTGTCCTTCATTATTTTTAAACCCCTTTTATAGAATTGATATATTTTTTATAACATATAAAACATGTTTAACATATTTAAAAAAAAGTTACATCACTGATTGAAGGGTAATATGATACTCTGGTCATTAAACATTATTTGATACAAGCATCCCTTAGCCCTAGTATAACAATGATCTTGAATATCCAACCCAAGGAACTCAAAGAGCACGTGATCCAATCCAAGATCCAGATCGAAGAACTCGTGAACCAATCTATAATCCAACCCTAAGAACTCGTGAGCCAATCCAACCCAAAGAGGTCGTAAGCCAATCCATGATCCAACTCGAAAAGCCAATCCAAGATCCAGACCCAAAAGTTGGTCCAAGATCCAACCTAAAAAGCGACCCAAGATCCAACATGTCTTCAACCCGAATTTGTTGTATAAATACACGAGCAATAGAACCTTAAAAGAACTTTGGACCATTATATGTTGTAAAACCCTCCTATAGGACTCTCTCAAACATACACAAATCACTTGTTTTAAAATTGATGATATTTAATCACATTATTGTTGCATTTTTGAACAAAAATTAGACAATAATGATTAAAATATCTACAAATGTAACAATAAGATACTAAAATGCACCATTTAAAACAATAAGACAAATATGTCTAATTTATAAAAGCAAAATTACCAACACATTTTTCCTATCTTGTGAGGCCCCATCCATTATTAATTTCAACTTCTTGGAAAAAACACTCTTCAAAAATAACCAACACTACTTTTTTATATATTCATCAATTAGCTGCCAGCTATATCATGAAAAATTTGCTACTGCCCATTCCCTCTACATGCACGTAAATCATATAAACTAATTTTCAAGCAGCATGTTAAATCACTAATCAAATTCATAAACCAGAAGCACAGTACAAAAGCTTCATACAAAATTGATAATTGAGTCGAAGATTCTAGATTATAGTTCGATAAAACTATTCTCATAAATGTTTAAGGTTTAGTATTTATGGTAATACACTATACTCAATCAGGTAGAAAGATTTCCCAACTGTGCATGAAACCATAATGTTGTCATTTCTCCAATATTTAGCGCTTCTTCTTGCTTGCTTTTGAAGCATTGGACTTTGATGGAGAGCTGACCAGATATACAAACAATACCACTATAGACACAACAGAGATCTGAGACCCAAACTTAGCCAGAAGCCTCTGTAAACCAAAGAAAGTTCATATCAACAAAACAGGGAAAAGAAAAGAGTATATACATCAAGTTTTTCTATGCATCAAGTGACATGTGGATTGATCTATGCATCAATCTTCTATCATAATCTTTAGGGACAAATGTCATCATGATTCACCAATTATTGCAGTTGAAGCTCTTAAGTCTATTAACTATTTTTAGAAGCAGTTTAATCCACTAGTTTTGAAAATAGGACAGCACAAGGGAAATTTTTTTTTTTTAAATGTTTTCCTCCATTTGTTTTTATTTTTTAAAAATTTTAGTTTAAAAAACTGCTTCCACAAATATTCATGTTAAAATTTTCTTTATCATATGCAGTTGATTTTTTTTTTTAAATAAATAGCTATTGGACCTAAGTGCACTACTTTGTAATAACTAGTGGACCTGTGCAGCTAGCCTCCCTAATCTTTATATGTGAGATTGAGAACATAGAAAATATCAATTCATACCTTAACCTGAAAATTTGATCCACGTGAGGATGATCCCATGAAAACACAAAAGAGCTCTTTAGTTAACGCAGAAAAAGATGTACGTATCACTATATCAGATTTTCAAAAGTAAGCTATTAGTTAATGTACAAACTTACCCACTCAAACTTTTTCTCAGGACGCCTATTAGCAAGGACGTCCAAAGGAAGTATTGGAGTTGAAAATGCCTCCTAAATATAAGGAATGTAGAAAATAAAAAATTATTTATACGATAGTCAAAAGAAAAAAATTCAGTTATCACATACTAGTTACCTGCATTGCAGCGTTAGTGGGAATGCGAAATGTAATGACAGCTGGTGCACCGTTAAACACTCCTTTAACCTTGGCCTCCAATTCAAAAGAATGGTACAGAATACCACCACTGCAAAACCCCATTTAAAGGATTAATAACAACGAGAACATGACTTGAAAGAGAGAAGAAAAAAGAAAAAAAAACAACAAAAAAAACAGAACATGGAGTAGAAGCAGTATGGAACAAGCATGAGGTAACAAAATCTTCAATGGAAGGACTACTTCAGTCCAATTTCAGAGAGAAGTTGAGAGTGCTAAAAGAGAAAGAGCCCAAAAACTATCATTCATCTACTAACTCTTTACACACACCATGACCCAATTTATAAAAGTTAGTAGAGATGAAAATTGAGATGGGATGTTAATGAGATTCATGATCCAATCCATTAATTTTAAAATCCATATCATCTTGGCTCAATTAATTTTTAATGAAATAAAATGATAATAAGACAGTATTAATTAAGACATCTCATTTGTCCCTAAAGGAGCAATGAAACAAATAAGAATACAAAAAACAATAAAAATAATGATATATGATTATTTATAATGCAAGTCTAATAAGAAAAATAATACAATATATGTTTAAAGTGAGGCCTATTAGGACTGCAATCTAAATGAGATGAGATGATATTTAAATGAAATGAACAATATCATACCATAAACCCATTAGAGACACTATATGAGATCTGAAATGAAATGAAACAACCCACTTTACATCTCTACAAGTTAGTTACCCCAAACAATAGTGTTTGTTTTGAGTGACAACTAAGCCAGCTCAGCCATAAAGCAAACAAAATAGGAAAACGACAAAAGAAAAACGTAAGCGACAAAGAAAGCACAAACACAACATCAAAACTAAATTTCTTATCCTTTTAAGCACATGCTCCTGCATCAGAGCAATAATAATAATAATAATAACAAATAAATGGCACTCACGCATCTAGTCTTTCCCATGATTTAGAAGTGTTACCACTGGCAACACCAAAAGCATCTGCAGGCCAGCTATCATCATTCAAGTTGACATCATAAACAGTCCTGAAAAATCATTTACCAAGGAAAGAATTAACAAAATGTACAAAGAGAAGAAGAATTAAAACATTTAGCTAAAACTGATGCAGAATCAATATGATTTAATTTCTCTGCATGTCTCATCCACTGCAAAATTGATGCAGCGAAGCACTCAACTATGTTTTCTAACATTGTTTTAATACAGCAACTATGCAATGCATTGCTACCATATGTATTTTCCATATCCACCCTTTCCAATTTCCAGAAAAATATACTAGATATCTTAAGGGAGGTTATCTTGTTGTGATTAATTAAAAATAATATTGGGTTTGTCAGTCAAAATAAGAGGTACCTAATTTAGAAGAAAATTCATGAAAGATGACTACTCATATTGTTAAAGATGAAGGTGTCTAACCATGTTTGAATGAAGAATGGGAAAATTAAGTAGCTTAATTTTAGTGAATGAAGAAATGTTTGGAATATGAAATAAGAATTTGAAGGCTATAAATATGGCTACATTTTTTCATTATTAATCATCCTAAAAATAGAGAAAAACTTGTATGAGAAGTTTTTGAGTGAGAAAATTCTCTTGAGCTTGTAATTGTTTATCCTTTGGGTGTGTTAGAAAATTACTGAGAGTGTGGTTGTAACAATTTTTCACATAGTGAATTTTTCTCTAGTTGTCTTTTGACAACGAAAATAATTTTCTCTAATTTGGAGTTTTCATTATAATTTTTGTATTGTGTATTTTCTATTTCTCTGTTATTTGATATTCTACTAAGGAGAATCTTAGGAAGGGGAATTTGGGATTATATCATTTTATCCAAATTTCCTAACAATTGGTATCAGAGCCAATTTTAAAGAAAGAAGCAGAAATGTCAAGAGTCAAGACTGACATTGAGAAATTTTATAGGATAATCAATTTTGGTTCGTGACAAGTACAAGTCAAAGATTTTTTGATCTAATACGAGTTACACAAGGTGTTAAAGGGGAAAACCAAGCCCTTGTTATCGGTACTGAGTTTAGTAAAACAACAAAAGTGAGGGAGATTGGGAAGATCTTGATCTAAGAGCTGCAAATGCAATTCGACTTTGTTTGGCCAAAAATATTCTTGCAAATGTGCATGGAATATCTATGGCCAAAGAACTCTAGGAAAAGCTTGAAGAATTATATCAGGCAAAAGGCGTCTCAAATCGAGTGTATCTGAAAGAGCAGTTTCATACTTTGCGTATGAATGAAGGAACTATTATGTCTAACCATCTCAGTGTTCACAATGGTTTTGTCTCTGAATTGAAAACCATTGGAGTTAAACTTGATGATGAAGATACAGCTTTAAGGCTCATCTGATCTCCTCCAACTTCTTATGAACACATGAAACCTATCTTGATTCATGGAAAGGAGAAAATAATTTTTTCAGAAATTACCAACAAGCTGTTTTCTGAAAAAAAAAAGCTAGGTGGTGGAAATAATGTTTCGCCTGAAACCTCAACATTGGTAGCTGACAGTAGGAAGAAAAAGAATTTCATGAAAAAGAAGATAGTGTGCTGAGAGTGAACAATCTGGGCACCTTAAAAGAAATTGTCCGAAGGGTGGAGTTGATTAGGCAAGAAGCTCAAATACCGACAGTGATGCTAATAGTATGTCTATTTTCGAAAACTATGGTGATGTTCTTTGAAAAGAGCATGTACATCCTCATGGCATGCCGCTAGTCTCCAAATATTGCCATAAAAGAGAATGTGTTACTGCTAACGGGTCCACAAGTTTGCACACACGCAATGGCTTGGTATAGATGCAAGGTGTGTGGTGGAAAGAATGTCGATGGCTGAAGAACTCTCAGGAAAACCAAGTGTGAGAGTTGCACCATAAATTTTAGCAAGTTTTTTGACATGAGCCGATGTGAAATTCTTAGAATTGGTGATTAATTCTAAATGGGTATACTCTTTATGGTGAAGTATGATAATTCTTGGTGCATATGACTATTGGAGTAGACAGTGTTGTAACGGTAACTATGTTTATTTTTAATCAAAGTAGAGATTGTTATGATTGATTAAAAATAATATTGGCTTTATTAGTCAAAAAAGAGGTGCCTAATTTAGAAGAAATTCATGAAAAGTGGTTTTTGATATTGTTAAAGATGGAGGTACCTAACTTTGTTTGAATGAAGAATGGGAAAATCATGTAGCCTAATTTTGGTGAATGAAAAAATGTCTAGTATATAAAATAGAAACTTGAAAGCTATAAATATGACTTCATTTTTTCATTGTTAATCATCCCAAAAATAGAGAAAAACTTGTATGAGAAATTTTTGAGTGAGAATTTTGTGGAAAAATTCTCTTGTACCTGTAATTACTTTTGCCTTTTGGGTGTAGGAGAAAATTATTGAGAGTGGTTGTAACAATTTTCCACGTAGTGATTTTTTCTCTAGTTGTCTTTTGACAACGAAAGTGATTTTTCTCAAATTTGGAATTTCTACTATAATTTGTGTGCTGTGTATTTTCTATTTCTCTGTTCTTTGATATTTTGTTAAGAAAGATCTTGAAAGAGAGAATTTGTGATTACACCATTTTATCCAAATTTCCTAACACATCTTTTGGAACATTTCATTTCCTAGAAGCTCAATTTCTTCGGATCATAATTTTCATGCACATACTCAATTCTTGTAAAACTCAGAATTCACTCTTATATTTTTCATTCAAAAACACTACCTATTTATATACAAAGTTAAAGACAATCTTAGGTGACATACACCTAATACACAACTAATATATTCACCTAGTGTTAGACACCTAATACACACACAACTAATCATCTTTAACACTCCCCCTCAAGTTGGAGCATAGATATTAATCATGCTCAACTTGTTACAAAGATAATCAACCCGAGCCCCACTTAAAGTTTTCGTGAAGATATCTCCTAGTTGTTCTCCAATCTTCATATATCCTGTAGAAATCAAACCTTACTGAATTTTCTCGCGAACAAAATGACAATCAATTTCAATATGTTTAGTTCGCTCATGAAACACAGGGTTAGAAGCAATATGAAGAGCAGCTTGGTTATCACACCACAATTTCGTTGGTACTGAAGTTTTAAGACCTACTTCATCCAAGAGCTGATATATCCATATTATCTCAGATGCAGATTGTGCCATAGCCCTATATTCTGACTCTGCACTCGATCGTGACACAACATTCTGCTTCTTACTTTTCCATGAGACCAAATTTCCTCCAATGAAAATACAATAGTCTGATGTGGATCTTCTATCCACTTTGGAACCTGCCCAATCTGCATCTGAAAAACATTCGATATGATTATGTCCATGATATGCATACAAGATGTCACGTCCAGGTGCTCCTTTCAAGTAACACAAAATTTGCCCTAACGCTGCCCAATAATGAACTATTGGAGATGACATAAATTGGGTAACAACACTGACCGAATATGCAATATCTAGACGAGTCACGGTAAGATAATTCAACTTTCCAACCAGCCTTCGATATCTCTCAGAATCTTTAAAGAGTTCTCCATCTCCTGTAAGGTGGATGTTCGGAGTCATTGGAGCACTACAAGGTTTTGCTCCTAATTTTTCTGTCTCAATTAATAAGTCTAAGACATATTTTCTTTGAGATAGAAATATACCTTTTTTACTCCTTATGACTTCAACACCCATTTGCATCCGATAGCCCATTTCCCCGAAGGTAAATCAACCAAGTCCCAAGTACCATTGTCATCCAACGCATTCATTTCCTCGATCATTGCATGATGCCAACCAGGATGAGATATGGCTTCATGAATAGTTTTAAGGATAGAAATAAAATCAAGAGAAGCAATAAAAGAGCAAGAGGAAGACAACAAACAATTATACGAAACAAAAGAAGAAATAGGATAAGAACATTGACGTTTACCTTTGCGTAATGCAATAGGAAGATCATCGTTCAGGACTGGATCTGATGACGAAGGAGCAGGTGCAAGACATGAATCAGAAGGTTTATGTCTGGAATAGACTTTAGTTATAGGAGGCCTAACAAGAACTGGATCAGAGACAGGTTCAGATGATGTGATAGAATAGACTAACAAATCGTCATCCTCCCCCTGACATGCAGGAGGAGGAGAAGACGAAAAATAGGATGTGTCTTCCATGAAGGTAACATCAATTGAGACAAGATATTTGTTAAGACTAGGACAATAACATCTATAACCTTTTTGCAGACGAGAATAACCAAGGAAGATACACTTCAAAGACTTGGGATCTAATTTAGTAACATGCGGACGAACATCCCGAACAAAACAAGTGCTACCAAATATCCTAAGGTCAACTGGAAATAGTGACTTATTAGGAAACAAAATTTTGTAAGGAATCTCACCATGAAGAACAGATGAGGGCATGCGATTAATAAGAAAACATGTTGTTGAAACTGCATCGGCCCAAAAAGGTTCAGAAACATTCATTTGAAATAATAAGGCACGTACAGTTTCGAGAAGATGTCTGTTCTTACGTTCAGCCACTCCATTTTGAGATGGAGTATCAACACACGAAGTTTCATGAAGCATGCCATTTTGAACCATATAAGATTGAAACAAAGCTGATGTATATTCTTTGGCATCATCACTTCGCAAAGTACGAATTGAAACATTAAATTGAGTTTTAATCTCAACACAAAATGCGCAAAAAATAGAAAACAATTCAGAACGACTATTCATTAAATATAACCAAGTTACACAAGAATAATCATCCACCAAAGTAACAAAATACTTAAATCCAGGTTTAGACAAAATAGGACAAGGACCCCAAACATCAGAATGAACTAATTCAAAAGGAACACTAGCACGTTTATTAACTCTTGGATTTGAACTAAGACGATGATGTTTTGCAAATTGACAAGACTCACAATCTAATGAAGACACCTTACTAAACTGAGGACAAAGTTTCTTCAGTAAAGGAAGAGATGGATGACCCAGTCTACAATGTGCCTCGAAGGGAGAGGTTACACTAGAGCAAGCGACAGATTTTGATATTGGTGTGTCAAGAATATAGAGGCCTTCATACTCATGTCCTTTACCAATAGTCTTCTTCGTCATAAGATCCTGAAATAAGCAACGATCAGGAAAAAATGAGATGCAACAGTTAAGATTGCGAGTAAGCTGACTTACAGAGAACAAATTAAAGGATAAGCTAGGTAAATGTAAGACAGACGACAAAGGAAGCAAAGGAGTGGGAGTAATTATGCCAGACCCAAGAACACGAGATGGTGACCCATCGGCTAAGGTAATAGTAGAGGTAGAAGTGTGTGACTGAAGAGTAGAAAAGAGACTAGAATTACCTGTCATATGATTTGTGACACCAGAATCAATAACCCATTTGGAAGATGAGGAAATGAGACACGCATTTGATTTACCTGAATCAGCAATAGCAATGACAAAAGGTGATGAAGACCTTAGTGATTCTTGATACTGTGAGAACTTGGTAAATTCATCTGCAGAGATAAGAACCGATTTTTCAGAAGTATTAGAAGTGAATGCAATATGAGCCGAGTGACCTTCCTGATGCTTGTACTGAAGCTTTCTACAGTCATGTTTCGTATGTCCTAGTTTGTGACAATAGTGACATACAATACCTCTGAGGTCCTGTGGTCGAGTTTCAAACCCGTGCGAACCGCCTCCTTTGTTTCTGTTCATATAAGTTGATCGTCCATGCTCATAATTATTACTTCGGCTGACCAAAGCACCATTTAATTGAGCAGGTAGAGGTGGAGTGCCTTCTGTACGAAGTACTCGACTAAACACCTCTTGTAAAGAGGAGATCTTAGAACTAGAAAGAACCTGGGACTTAATAGTCTCAAAAGTAGAGGAAAGACCGACAAGAAAACTCATGACCGCCATTTGTTCCCGTTGGTTTTGTTGAACCTTGACATCAAGGCTAAAAGACATCAAACTATTGAGCTCCTCATAAGTCCTTTTAAATTCCATAAAATAATTTGTGAGTGACTAATCTTGTTTGTCTGCACGGTAAAATGTTTTGCATACCTCATATATGCGAGAAAGATTTCCCTTACCAGAATATAAGAAATCCAAATAATCCATCAATTCCTTAACGAATTCACAATGATTGATCAAGTCAATTACATTGCTTTCAATAGAATTCCGAATCTGCAGAAATAAGCGAGCATTGTCTCTAAGCCATGTCTGCTTTGAATCATCTTTAGGAGGATCATTAGTCAAATGAGTATCTTTGTCGATACTTCTCAAATAAATTCGAATGGTCTTGCTCCAAGCCAAATAATTCGAACCATTGAGCTTATGGTCCGTGATTTCAGACATCACAGGCACCATATCCGTTACAACATTAGATTTCTTTTCAGCCATAACTCTTACAAACGACAAGACAGCGAGCAAACGAACAAACAAAATCCAACAACAGTAGCGACCAAACACGCAACGAACAAGAACACAAACACAAAATTGGAAGAACCCAAACCTGAACAATCACAAGCGATGAGTGCGAAACCACCACAGACGACTCAGGGGGACGGCGGAGAGCGACACGAGGTCGACCGGAGAAGAATTCTGCACGGACGCGCTGTCACGCGCCGGTGCGTGGAAATTTGACAGAAAGTCGCGGTCACGCGTGTGGCTCACTCGCGGCTCGTCTGGTGACCGGACTTCGGGGTTTGGCCGGTCGGTGGCTGTTCTTCCTCCCTCTACTGGCGGTGAGACGTGTGAAAATTTGACAGAAAGTCGCGGTGGCGCGTGTGGCTCACTCGCGGCTCGTCTGCTGACCGGACGTCGGGGTTTGGCTGGTCGACGACTGGTCTTCCTCCCTGTGCCGGCGGTGAGAAAAAATGTGCACTTCAAAAGGGTATTCCGAGTTGGAACTCAAAAATGCACCAAATCTTAATTTGTGTTTACCCAAAATCAACCCCCAATTTGAACGGAAAAAAAAAATTCCCAAATTTTGTAACCCAAATGCTCTGATACCATGTAAAACTCAGAATTCACTCTTATATTTTTCATTCAAAGACACTACCTATTTATATACAAAGTTAGAGACAATCTTAGGTGACATACACCTAATACACAACTAAGACACCTAATACACAACTAATATATTCACCTAGTGTTAGACACCTAATACACACATAACTAATCATCTTTAACAATTCTCATCTAGCAAATAATCACATAGATTAAATTTTAGCACATGAGAAACGATTTAAGAGATACTCTTGTTATATTATATTGGAAAAGATAATAACATTGAAAAATGATGTAAACGACACTTATTTGTTTCTAGGGTAAGATCTTTCAATTTTCATCTAATTGAATAAGCATACAAATTGGGAAAAATCACACCAAAACCTCTATCACATTGTCCAATTTTTAGCATTTGCATTGGTCCAAATTTGAGTATTCACTACTCAATCAAGTACATATGTAAATTGGGATGTACCATATCACCTCATATCCCATTTAATATTTCTAACATTTCTAATAAGCTCATCGTTCAAAGATTCACATCCAAACAAAACTCAACTCATTCCATCCATTCCATTCCATAAAGATTAAGACTTAATGGGCCTCACATTAAACTTGATATCCAATCATATTTTTTCATTTTTTTTCTTTCTATTAAAATTTCAAACTATAAAGTCATTTCCTTCTTTTTTTCTTCTCTAGGTATATTTAGGACAAATGGGATACTCCAACTTGTTTCATTTCAAACCCATCATATCTCATCCCAAAACTAAGTGGGACAAGATATGATGGGTTCTTAAAATTAATAAGTTGTACCATGAGTTAATGGGATATCCCATCCAATTCACACCTCTATGGTCAAATATCAATATGCTTTATCCATATTACATAAAACCCATAACTGAGTTGACTGAGTGCTATATTTATAAAAACAAATCCATGCTTGATGTCGGTAAAGAGCATTTCTATATTAATCACGCAATATACTTGAGGTCAATATTATGCTCGAATAATTTTAACAAGAAAGACGGAGTTTTATGTTTTATATGAATATTGGACGGAGGAAGCAACAAATGCATTTGTTACAATCGTTTTTAAGTCTTCCCAAGAGTTTCTTAAACTATACTAACTAGAACACTGAGTCATGGGTAAACTCAAATTAAAACCAACTGATATCCAACTCCAAAATAAATCGTAACTCAGCATTTCTACTCAACAATAAATTATTACCAACTAATGTCTAACAAACAAGAAAAAGACCATATTTTGGACCAACTGATCACCACAGAACCTTAAAATAAGTTGAAAGAACAGGGACACAAAATCAAAACAGGAATGCATGTAAAAGGACAATCTGATCTAAACAATGGCAAGACTGGATCTGTAACTAAGAACAAGAATTGAGAATGGAAATGGTGAAATTTGAGGGAAGTACATACGAAGATCCTTGGTTGTAGATATCGATGGAGACGGAGACACGCTCAGCACCGGACTTGAGCCTGGTGAGTGAGGCCTTCTTGTGGGATATGATGAACGGCACGTCGGAGCTTCCGAGAGATACCGAAAGCAAAACGAGCAATATAAGCGCATGGATCACAGGCCTAGGGATCGGATTCACCATTTGGATTGTGGTTTGGACTCGGAGTTAGCTCTTTTGGTTTAGTTGGTTCGTTCGTGGGACTAGAGAATTGCTTTGTATCTGAATCTCTCTGGCCCCAAAAGTAAAATTTGTAAGGAGATATTTTGACTAAGGTTGAATGAACATGTAATATAGACGTAAAGAATAAAATTTAAAGTAAATTAATATTATTATTATAATATTTATTTAAGAAATAAAATTTAAATAATATATATTAACATGTTCAATGTAAAAAAGAAATCACTTATATGAAAACCCATCTAATAATGGAAAATCCTCCATTGAGATTTATCAATTTTTCATATGCAAATGTCATGTTGGATGTCTATTCATTTAAGAATCTTAATTTTTATTCGTAAACATAAATAGTTTATTAAGATAGAAAAAAATCAAAAGATTGATCTTTTCTCTACTTTCTATAAAGTCTTAGATAGTAAAATTAAAAAACTTATCTTTAAACCTTTCTAGATCTCTAGATCAACCCAAGAATTATTATAAAAAATTGAGCTAGTTAGAGGCATTCACAAGTCTTAGCTTGAACAACAAAGTTCAAACTCAAAATTAGGTGTTGTTCTTGAGTCACTTCCGACACCTAAAACCCCACAAAATCAAACTCAGAGTATTAATGTTTTTAACAATCAAGAACATATTACCTCTGATGAGGAAGCCTTTCAAGAACTGTATCTTGAACCAACCTATCAAATTTAAAAATTAGTTTGGCAAGAACTTATACTAGTTAGGTACCCACAAAATATAACGCATCATCTATTTATGAATGGAACATAGATGGCATGACCAAATATCAAATATTAAATACATTACAGCAAATTAAAATGACATCAAATATTAAATACATTATAGCAAATGAAGATGGCATCAAATGCTTATAGAATTCAATCCGAAGCAACGGATAGAGTAGTCGTTGAGTTATTAATAGTTGGCTTTTCTGGTCAACTGAAAGGATGGTGGGATCACCACCTAACAAAACAACAGTGAGACATTTTCAATGCAATTCTAACTAGAGAGTATGCCGAACCCATACTCGATCATCACAGAGAACCTATTCAAGACTCAGTCTCTACATTACTCTTTACTATATCACATCATTTTATAGGAGACTCTTCCCATTTAAAAGATAAAAACGTTGATCTTTCAAACTACAAAACTACTTTTATTAGCATAGTTATGTTAAGAAAACATTATAATCAACCTTTCTGGAAAGAGAAATTCTTAGCAGGACTTCCTGCACTCTTAGGAGATAAAACCATAAACAAAATCCACGAGACTTATGGGAACCACATCATCCCTTATAACCAACTAACCTACAGTGAATTGATCAATTTCACTCAAAACCTTATAAGAAACCCTATAAGATATTCTCAAAATATAGAAAATATTCTTATCAAAAACCCGAGAAGGATTTTTATAAAAAACCTTATAGCAGAACCTTTAACAAAGATTCTAAAAATCAAAGCAAACCCTTTAAAAAATTTAAAGAGTTTACCTATTACAAATGCGGTAAGAAAGGCTAGACCGCTAATTATTGCAAAATGTCTAAAAAACTTCATGAACTAAACCTCGAAGAAGACACCTTAAACAAAATCTCTGCCTTAATGATAGATGAATCATCATCATCTGAGTTTGAACCTTGGACTAAAGACTCTAATGACTTAAACCCACAGATAGACGAGTTAGCATCCTCTGACTCTAAAACCTATTATCACAAAAAGATCAATGTATTAACTAAGGAAGAAGACCAGCTTCAAGAAAATATCCTTAGGATAAACGACCCTGATCTTACAAAATTTTATATGGACCATTTGACTAACACAATGGCCAAAACCCAACAAAAAAAATCATTTTGAACTTCCATCAACCAGCACAAGCTATTATGACCCCATTGTTGTATTGGAATGAAAGAATAAAGCCTTGGAACCATAAAATCAAATACAAGATTTGTAGGCTGAAGTCAAAACCATCAAATTGGATATCAAACAACTTAAAAAAGATTATCAAAATATTAAAGCATTAGTTGCTTACCAGAATCCTAATGATCATGAAACCACATCGAGTGATTCAAAAGAAGAACTCGACTAGTGGACCAAATCTAAAAGAATTAGAGAACATGGAAAGAATTCCAGAAGATATTCTCTACCTTATTAGAATATTACTACAAGGAAATATAGGATCATAATCACTCTTGTGTTTCCTGACAACTCAAAACTTGATACTATAGCCTTATTTGACACAGACGTTGATCTCTACTGCATTAACCAAGGACTTGTTTCACGACAAATCCACAAAGTAGCCACTGAGATTCCATTCATCATGGTATCTGATGTTAGCCACCAAGTCATACTAGGAACACCTTTTATGGATGTTATCAATCCATATCTGGTAAGACATGATAAAATCACTTTCAGCCATAAAGGATCAACACTCAGCTTTATTTTTGTGGATGAACCCAAAACTGGAAATCTCAATATCATCAAAAATAACTCCATCCATCATTATAAGATATCCGCCATTACCAAAGAAAGAGATAATATTCTTCTTCACCAAAAATTCCAAAAATTGTTATCTTTACTCAAAGCCAAGGAGGATTCTATATCTTCTAGAAACAAAGAAGACTTCCTAGAATAAATTAGGAATCAAAACATTGGTAATATAACTCCAGAAACATTATAGAATAATTTCCAACAATTTTTACCAAAAGGTAAAAAGAAATTAAAAAATATAACATGTTGTAGATGCAACAAGAAAAATCATTTCTTGGATAACTACTAAGTTTCAATCAAACTTGAGAAACTAAAACTTGATAGTAAAACATTTCAACAAGCTACAGATTTTCTTACCAAAAATCTGGAAGCTCATCAACAAATCACCCATCTATAAAGTGCAGATATCCACTTGCTAACAATTGTAGAAATCAAAACCAATCCTACTAGATATCAAGGAATATTACACTCTTCTACGACATCACTCCTATCAACACCACTTTTATTAACGGCTTCTATAGTAAGGCCTTGGGGGGTCGAGGCCATTCCGGCTTATGGTATGTAGCTTAAGCATCTCGATTTCTTTGATTTAGTACGAGCCACCTAGTTGACTCCTATCTAGGCTAGTCGTATGGTGATTGTTATTTGTAAACTCAAAGCTCTTAATTTAGCACTCAAGATTTGGAATAAAGAGGTCTTTTATAATTTATATTGTAATAATGAAGCACCCTTGGCTATCCTTGATGGCATACAAAATTGGTATGATAAAGATTCTTTCTCTAAAGAGCTTCTCTAATTAGAATCTAATGCCAATGACGACTTGGATAGATTGCTACACCAACAAAATACCTTTTTAAGGGAAAATATCTGACTAAAATTGCTAAAGGGTGGCGATATAAACACTACATTTTTCAATCGTTCCTTTGGCTTTTAAAGGCCCAGAAGCCCTTTAATTCACTTAGAAATCAATGGAGAGATTACACAGATTCCAGAACCAATAGTTAGCTATATTTTGGGATATTATGAGCAACTTTTCTCATCTCAAGTGGGTGACACTCTAGGCTTTACTCTAATTGAGTCGATTGTTCCCATCTTTGTCACTTCTATGAAAAATGGAAATTTAGGAAGTATGTCATCATTAGAGGACATACATGCCACAATATTCGACATGGACCTCTTGAGTGCTCTCGAGCCGAATGGTTTTGTGGATAAATTTTTTCAGCAGTGCTAGAAAATCATTGGAACATATGTAATATTGAAAATCCAAGACTACTTTAGAACGGGTTAGACGCATTCAGGGTTGAACTCAAACTTTATAATTCTTATACCCAAATACCCACATGCAAACACTATTGATCAATATCGACAATCACTTTAGGAAACTTTATGTTCAAGTTAATTAATAAGATCATTGTCGGGCGTTTTAAGAGACATCTGTTCTTGCATTCTGTCCCAAAATCAATTTAGGTTCATTCATGGTAGAGACATTGGTGACTATATGACTGGTGCTTCTAACTACTTCAATGCAATGCAACTCCTTAGTCAAGGGGGTAATGTTTCTCTCAAAATTGATATTCGTAAGGCTTTTGATACCATGCATTGAGACTTCATCTTAAAAGTGATGCAAAGCTTTGATTTTGACAACATCTTTTTTGGGATGGATCCGAGATCTTTTGGTGTTAGCAAAACTCATGATCTTGGTTAATGATTCACTAAGGGTTATTCCTCTTGTTGTAGAGGCATCCAATAAGGAGTCTGATAACTGTATTTTATATAGTTATTTTCATCAATTTTATTAATGATAATTGCTATGTTCTTGACATTTTTGTTTAATTTTAGTTAAATAAATTAATATTTACCTTTTATGTGTTAAGAAATACATTTTTAATAAAATTAAATAAATTGTATCGAAAATGTTCTTAAATAACAAATTTGTTTCCAAAAATATAATTTCAAATAAAAGAGTGATTAATTGCAATTTATGAAAGTTTAAAATATAATTTAAATTAAAATTGGGCTTAATTTTAATTATTAAAAGTTTAAAATTTAATTTAAATTACAAAAAGGGCTGTATTGCAATTAATCAAAAGTTTAAAATGTAATTTGAAATATATTTATGGGTGAAAATATAATTAATAAAAGTTATTTTTCTTCGTAGGAGAGAAGTTCCATGCGTCAACATCCACGCGTACAACGTGGTCCGTCCGATCAAAGCTTAAACGATCAGGATTGGCGCGTGTAGATTAAACCCGACCAAGGAGAATGGGTGCAGGATTTATTCCATCGCGCGGATCGGCGTGCCAGTGGGGCCCACCTACCGCGTAGGGTGGGACCCACGTGTCGGTTACACGTCTGCCAAAGGGCATTGTTCTGTGTGGCTGAACCACGTGCAATCATTCCTCCAGCGAATTAAAGTCTTCCACGTGTCCCAATTTCCCCTTGAACGAATCATCAGCGGACGCGTGGCATATATCGGTGAACGCAAAAGCGTAGAATCTCGCACGCGTTCCAGCCGTTGCCCAACGTTACGCGCGCCCCAATCCCGTGCGACAAGTCTGCGTGCGCCCATTCCCTTCAACGAATGAGATGCTGCCACGTGTCCCACTAATTGTGTCCGCGAATCAGAACGCGACACGTGGCAGCGTGGAAGGAAAATAAAACAGAAACGCGCAGCGTCCCACTCACTTACTCGATCCCATTTTCGATATAATTTTTGTCCCCCACGCGTGTAATTTATTATTTTCGCCACACTTTCCTGTCCCCCCGCGTGGATTAAATTTTAATATTTTATTGATGTATTTTTTAGCTATAAATAGGAGATAGTTTTTAGTTTTTAGAAAGTTTTTTGGAGTAGAGTTTTAGTTTTAATTTTCGAAAGTTTTTAGAGTATTTTAATTTTTTCAGTTTGTAATTTTTATTGTGTTTGTGTGTTGGCTGCGGAACACGCAGAAGCCATTTTTGGCTTTTGTTGTGTTCTGCGTGTGCCAAATATTAATGATACAAGATGTTTTAATTTTATTTCTGCTTCTTCTAATTTTTCTGTAGTTGTTGTAATTTTTATTTTTATTTTATGAAGTAATTTAATTTTTCTAGGGTTGCATTTGATCTAAATTTATGAAGCTTTGATTTTAATTATTTTTGATAGATTTATAAGACGTTCGATTTGTTCGTTCTATTTTGTGCTTAATGCTTTTTGATTATTTACGAATCTTATCAAAACGATCCGTGGCACATAAATAAACTTGAGAAAGGCATTTGTGTGTGTATTGCTCGTAAATAGAATGACATGTATGATGAAGGATAGAAATATACCCTAATTGTATGTGTGGCCATTTGAAAACTTAGAACGTAATGAATCTCGGTAAATTTAATTTTCATAAAGATATAGTAAATTAATTTAACGAGGTGTGTTTATACGGAGCTCGAAAGAGATGTATGAATAATAAAAAAAGAAGTTTTCGGTTGACAAATTAAATGTACTAAAAAATATAAATCAAAAGAAAATAACATTATTTGAGTGGATTAGTTTGGTGAAAAATTACAATCCTAGATTTCTTTTATTTTCTTATTTTATTTTTTTCTTAATCAACGATTGTTTTGGATAAAATCAGAGAGATACAATTTTAGTACTCGACAAACTATAGTAACAAATCCTCGTGGGATCGATCTTTACTTACTAATCTTATTACTTGTGACCGTGTATACTTGCACGAGTTCGTGTGTTGAAAAACACACAACAAGTTTTTGGCGCCGTTGCCGGGGATTTGTTTTACTATTTTAATTATTGATATTAATACCAATCAATCTGATTTTAATTCAAAAAAAAATTTTAAAAAATAAACAAAAAAATTTATGCTTATTGTTCTTGTTTATTTTATTTTAAAAATTTTCTCATAAGTTGAGATTTTGTTTGACACACAAATCTTAACTTACAAAAAGAAAAAAAAATTATTTGCTTATTGTTGTTTTATTTTATTTTTCAATTTTCTCGTGGGTTGAGATTTTGTTACGCACAAATCTTACCTCACAAAAAGAAAAATAAAATTTGTTTCGTATTGTTTGTTGTTTATTTTATTATGCAATTTTCTCGTGGGTTGAGATTTTGTTTGACACACAAATCTTAACTCACAAAAAGAAAAAAAAATTTATTTATTGTTTGTTTATTTTATTTTTCAATTTTCTTGTGGGTTGAGATTTTGTTTGACACACAAATCTTAACACACGAAAAGAAAAACAAAAAAAAATTAATTTCTTATTGTTGGTTGTTTGTTTTATTTTATTTTTATTTTTATTTTTCTCGTGAGTTGAGATTTTGTTTAAACACAAATCTTAACTCACAAAAAGAAAAAAAAATTTATGGTTATATTTTCTTAATTTATTTTTCAATTTTCTCATAAGTTGAGATTTTGTTACACACAAATCTTAACCTACAAAAGAAAAACAAATTGAGAAGTCAAGCTGAAGACTATAAATCAAGCGCTTCTTGGGAGACAACCCATATGTTTTATTTTATTTTATGTTTATGTTATTTTATTTTATTTTATTTTCGCATGTATTAGTTTTTATATTTTGTTATGTTGTTGTTTTATTTCATTTGTTTTTTCGTAGGTGCAAATTGAAGGTAATGAAGCTATTTTTGGCTTAACCAATCAAACAAACCAGGAAGTTTCTTTAAACCCATCTCATATGTTCTTTAACTTTCACACATTGAGGACAATGTGTATATTAAGTTTGGGGGTGGTGGATATATTGAACCGAATTGAAATACTTTCTGGATGTTATTGCTTGTGAAATTTTTTTTTTGTTTGTTTGGTTGATTGAAGATATTTTGCTATGAATAGTGATTTATTTTTATTTTGTTCGATTTAAATGATGCATAATTCTTTGAAAAATTTGAATATTGTCTTTTGATGAATAATTTTTACGTATGTTTCGTTTTTACAAGAATAAATATTCATGAGCACCTGTCTTGATTTTTGAATTGCTATGATAATTTAGAGAAGGTTTACGTGAGTATGAAATTCGATTGATTTTTGTGGTGTCACAGTTTTTAGAATTTGTTTGATTTTCTCTCGAGGCGAAATTATAGATAACATTTAACTAAGAAAATGATTTAGGCCATCTTTGGATCGTTTGAGCCTTTCTAACTACCTTCACATGCATTATCCATAGTATACCCCTTTTGAGCTTCAAAGTTTACATATATATTTTTCTCATTTCAAAAGCCTATCTAAAAAAAATATATATGTGTAGATATACCTATTGTTCTTATCTCACTAACATGTGACAATTGTTAGTAAATGTTGAAGGATATATCGAAAAAAAGGGTTACTGAAAAAAAAAAAAGAGGATGCTCAGAAAAAAGAGATTCTGAAAAAAAAAGGAAGAAAAAAATATAGAATCTGAAAAAAAAATATAGTTATTGTATGTGATGAGAAATCCCAAATTGGGAAGTAATTATTGTGATGATAGAATTATCTTTTTCAATCCTAAAATGTTATGCTCGGGAAAAGTTTTAAGCTAAATATTATCCTTCATCCTACCTTTACCTAAGCCATACATTACAAGCTTAAATAAAGTCCTATTGATTTTGTGTTTTGTGTTTGTCTACATTAGTGGAGAGAGAAATGAAAAATAAACTTATGGGTTTCGGTCACTTTGTAGTTGGCCAACACTACACTTACTAACTCGGAAAGGGATAATGACAATCCAGTTGAATTAGAAAATAGTGACACCAATTTTCTTGCATTTCCAACAAAAATTGGTAAACAAAAATTGGTGGACACTCTAACAAGTCTGATATTGACTCAGATAATGATAAAAATGATACTGAATTCTTACTCAAATATTTTAATGTCACCAGTATTAATGAAGTATTTAGAGAGTTTGTAATATGAAAAAGAGATAAAGATTCTTGTAGAAGTAACTAAACTCAATGAAAAACTGAAATCCAATGAAATAAATTCATCAGTATTGGAAAAGATAATTTTGATATATTTAAATGTTCTAATATTTTGAATTCAAGTCTTGCAAATTTAGAATAGGAGAAACAAAATTTGATATAGGAACTAGAAAAATCCAAGGAAGTTATAAAAAGGCTATCAATTGAGTTGAAAGGTTGAACAAAGTTCATGATTATGGAAAGCCAACTAGAGTCAAGAAAGGGCTAGGATGCAAAGATGAGCACACTATGCCATCTTCCTGAAAATAAACTAAATTTGTAAAGCCTTTAGATATATCTTCGTTACATGCTACACCTTCAACATCGAGACTTGAATTGTTATGACTTTCTAATCCTACCTCTACTATTACTCATTATACACAAAGAACAGTTGCACTTGTGATTAAAAAATGATCGCCACACAAATTGTGTGTGCAATGAATACACAAGTATACGTATCATAACAAGTAATACAATGATAAAAAAAGATCGTTCCCATAGAGATTATTTTATTAGAAACTAATTTTTAAAACTAAAAATAATAAAAATGAATTTTTTTGGTGTTTTTATATTTTAATGAAGTAAAATTAAAATAACTAAAATTAAATAGCAATAATTAATTGAATCAAATTTGGTAACTAAAAAGATATATGAGAAAATATCTAAGAATATTTAATCCCCCAATTTCCTAAACATGTGAATCGCTAAAATCCCTCTAATATAATATCAATTAATTACATGATCAATTGAATCTAACCTAACATGTATTCCTCTCTCAAGTAAACTACACACCATATAATAATTAATTTGATCATACTTTCATGCCAATTAAATTGCATACTACTCATTAAGTTCATTAATTATGGATCACATACATAAGAATCATACATCTCTGCCTAGAAACTATGCATGTTATTTAATCAAGACAAACAATTAAATAATTCTCTCAAATCTATTTAATTGCTTCTATAGATAAATTGTTGGCCAATTAATTAATAGCATAAAATCATATTAAATAATATAATTAAATTAATATTATAATTAGGAAAAAATATTAGATCATTACATGGTGAAAATTGGGTTCATAAGATCCCTAGATTAATAAATTAATTACACATAATTGTGTTCACAAGTAAATATTAAGTAAAAAAGTACGCTAATGACTCTATTTTCATAGAGTCATTACACCCCAAACTTAAATCTTTGCTTGTTCTCAAGTAAAGCTAAGTGTAACTAAATAAAATAACTGGGGTAGTATATTCATAAATATACTTCTATTAGTACATACATGTTTCACGAAAACTATCCCTCTCAAAAGTCGTACAAGTCTATGATAAAAAGGTTCACATATTCATCAATCAACGTTCCATCAATACAAGGATATGCAAGGTTTTTGAAAAATTGATTCGTGTGTTTGTGCTACACATGATATCATCCAATGCACTCATGAAATCAACCTATATGAGCATGCTAATCAATTCAATTTTAGAATAAGTCTCATAAGTCAATTTTTCACATCCCTCTCCACTAATATAAATATGCACTTAACTTAAGATCAATAAGGACTTTACATGGTTGTAATGTAAGGCTTAGGTGGGGGTCGATAGATGCCGATATTTTAGGGTCTTTTCACACCTTAGCTTCTTTTTTTCATCATGCACTTTTTAACTCCAATTGAGCTTTTACTTGATATTTTAGTGCACCCTTTTTTGATATTCTTTTCATATATTTTTTTTATTCCACATCTCTTTTCTCTCTTTTTTTTGGTAATTTCACAACACCCCCAAACTTATTTTCAATTCTATTTTCTTTTTCTTTAGAGGGATAATTGTGTTGTGAGTTCCGCTTTTTTTTGGTGCATTATATTTCACCTTACTCTATAGCATAACACATGATTGCATTTGTTTTTATTTTCATACAAGCTAAAGGTGTAAGGATAAAGGTAATGCTTATTGGTTAGGCATTAAATGTGGCTTAAAGATATGAAAGGTTCTTTGTTAGGCTCAAATGGGTGACTAAAGATATTAACAATGATTAGCTTGAGAGGCTCAATCGATCCAAATAGGGCATAAATCATTTCTCTTGCTAAATACTATTTAGGATTTTGCCTTAAGGGATGATCAAATAGATTCTAAAACTTGGTAGATCTAATTGACTCACATAACTCACTACAAATTTTCTCTCAATAAGTACACCAAAATCAATCATAAACATGTGCATAAAATTTGAATCAATTCGATCAAAACTAGTAAGGATATCATATGATTAATGTAAATATCTTAACAAATATGTTACATTCCTTATCCTAGTCATGACAACCAATTTTTATCATGGAGTTCATATGTTTCATATCAAGCATGCGTGCATTTATTTTCCATATTTTTATCAATTTCTACCCAAATCATTATTAAAAACAACCTAAAAATTAAAAAAAAAACAAATTCCCTAAAAATTAAAAATGCATACTAAATACTAATGTAGAGAATGAAGTTCCCTCCCCCAAACTTAAATTACACATTTTTCCCAATGTGTACATATAAATATGAAAAGGTCAAAGAAAAGAAAACTCCCTTAGTCATGGCACACCACATTTGTCACTGAAATGCTCATTCTTGTTGTGTCATTGCTCTCCACATTTATTCACCTACAAAACAAAAACAATGAAAATATAAGTAAAATAATGTTGGGTTGCCTCCCAACCAGCGTCACGTTTAACATCCTTGTCTAGACGATCATATCAAGTCCTAAGGTGCATCCACTAAGGTTATCACAAGTGTTTCATTTGATAATTGATTTTCATAATAATGCTTAACCCTATGCTCATTAACCATAAATCGTTCTTTATCTTTATTTTCTAATTCAATGGCTCCATGGTTGGTTACCTTAGTGATGATGAATGGTCTTAACCATCTACTAATTAATTTTCCCAGAAACAATTTGAGTATTGAGTTGTACAGTAACACTTTTTGACCAGGTTCAAAGATACGGTGCACAATTTTTTTTGTCATGCCATCGTTTTTTCTTTTATTTGTAAAGCTTGGCATTTTCATAAGTATTCCACCGTAATTCATCCAATTCATTTATTTGAAGCATTCTTTTCTCACCAACTGCATCTATGGACATATTCAATTATTTTAATGCCTAATATGCTTTGTGTTCCAATTATAATGGTAAGTGACAAGCCTTTCCATAAACTAGCTTATATAGGGTGGTACCAATTTATTGTTTTAAATGTAGTTTTGTGCACCCATAAAGCATCATCCAACTTAGATGACCAATCCTTCCTAGAGATGTTCACAGTTTTCTTCAAAATTCTTTTCACTTCTCTATTAGATACCTCTACTTGCCCACTTATTTGGGGATGGTAAGGGGTAGACATTTCATGCTTAATCCCATACTTAGACAATAAGTAATTAAATGCTTTATTGCAAAAATAACTTCCTCCATCATTAATAATGATCCTAGGAGTTCCAAACCTAGTTAAAATATTTTTCTTGAAACATCATTGGCTTTAATTCAAACTGATTAGCTTGAATGTTTGGCCTTGTAATACGTGGATTTAGTCCTTCCAACGTAGGTATTGCATATTCATTCATAGGTTTATCTTTATCATCTATCAAAAATATTTGATTATTCAAGTTTAGCTCATTATTGTTTATTTCTAATGGTAAGATTTTTTCCTCACAAACTCTACTCATGCAATAGACTCAACTATGTTTCTACAATACTAAAGGAGTTATCTAAATAAAAACTAAAAAGAAATTAACTAAATAAATAAATTAAAGTAAAAAATATAAATAAAAAAATTAACTAGAATAAATAAATAAATAAGTCACTAAAGGAATATAAATAAATTTAGATTAAAATTAAAGTAAAGAAAAATAAATTAAGAAAAAATAAAATTAATAATAATAATAAAAAATATTAATTTATAATATTAATAATCCCCGGCAACAGCGCCAAAAACTTGATTGCCACAAAAATTATGTGTACAATGAATACGCAAGTATACGTATCACAACAAGTAATATAATGATAAGAAAAGATCGTTCCCATGAAGATTATATTATTAGAAACTAATTTTCAAAACTAAAAATAATAAAAATCAATTTTTTTGGTGTTTTTTATATTTTATTGAAGTAAAATTAAAATAACTAAAATTAAATAGAAATTAATTGAATCAAATTTGGTAACTAAAAAGATATATGAGAAAATATCTAGGAATATTTAATCCCCCAATTTTCTAAACATGCGAATCGCTAAAATCCTCCTAATATAATATCAATTAATTATATAATCAATTGAATCTAACCTAGCATGTATTCCTCTCTCAAGTAAACTACACACCATATAGTAATTAATTTAATCACACTCTCATGCCAATTAAATTGCATACCACTCATTATTCATCAATTATGGATTACATACATAAGAATCATACATTTTTTCCTATAAACTATGCATGTTATTTAATCAAGACAAACAATTCAATAATTCTCTCAAATCTATTTAATTGCCTCTATAGATAAATTGTTGGCCAAAAAATTAATAGCATAAAAATCATATTAAATAATATAATTAAATTAATACTATAATTGAAAAAAATATTAGATCATCACATGGTGAAAATTGGGTTCATAAGATCCCTAGATCAATAAATTAATTACACATAATTGTGTTCATAAAGTACATATTTTTCATAAAGAAAGACATAAAATTAATAAAGAAAAGAGTAGAAAAAGAAATACAATCAATCTCTTGAATTGTAGAATTAATTCCCTCTTGAATCTCCACCAAAAATGTGTCATTTCTTGAATTTTTCTATATTTTTCTCTCTTCTTAGCTCTAAAAACTTACCAAAATTATGCTAATGGAGGTAAATTAGGGTTTATGGAGTGATTAGGGGCTTAAATAAAGCTCAAGTGCGATATGGACCGTCCGATCAGCTTCAGATCAAGGGCTACGATCAAAACAAGCAAAATTGACAATTTTAGCCAATCACAGAATGACATGTGGCATCAGAAATTCATTGGGCGAATCAGGGAGTGACGCGTGGCAAGAGAGACCTTTCAGAATCAACACTCTCCAAGTTAGCAACACGTGGCATGACGTGATTCACGGGAATAGATGGTGTGGTGCACGGGTGAAGGCACAGAGCAATGGTGTGGTGACACGTGGCATGGGGCGGTGATCAATTTTTGAACTCGGATTGAACGTTGTGCTGACATGTGGCGCATGCTTCATCCTCCTCACATGCGGCGCAACGTGATTTGCTCTCCGTGCTTGTGTGGCATCCACGTGGCTTGCCCAGTCAGCTCCTCTACTTGCATGGTATGCCATGTGGCAGCTTTTGATTGGTCCTACATTAAAAATTCATAAAATATCCATAAAAATTCATAAAATTTTATTTTCACCCATTTTCAATAATGACTCTATTTTCATAGTCATCAAAAAACATGTTAAATTTGTACCTTGTCATAACTATGGTAGGAAAGGTAATATTAGACCATATTGTATATTTCTTGTGAAATATCCTTATTTAAATAAAGTATTTCATGCTAGATATTTTATAATTAATTTTCATCATCCTAACATAAATTTCCACCAATGATAAAAATGAAAAATAATAAAGGAAAAAAATAAGGATAAATCCAAGATCAATTTAAAAACAATTAAGTCAATTGATCCCAAACCTAAAGATATTATGAAACCAAAAGTCAAGAAAATTTATGTTAGGAAAGATCCTCTTTCTAGTCAACTGATCATCTCCTTCTCACTTATGAATATTTTTTTATTTTATGCTTGATTGATCCTAATTGAGCATGTTAGTTTGATTAATTTAATTATTTTGAATTTTGAATTTAGTTGTTTAATTATTGATTTTGTTTTAGTTTATTTAAATTTTTTATTAAAATAAAAAAAATTAATAAAGAGAGTAAAATTGTTCTAACAATGAAATAAAATCAAATATTATAATGTTAAAAAAATATATATTTTATATAACGTAATTTATTTTGATTAATTATTTATTGTGTAATTGAGTATCTTATTTTGTACATTAATACTTTTCATTACATATGGTGATTTATATTAACAAGAAATCAGTCACACACTCACTGAATGCATAAGTATGTCATCTTTGAAGTTTATAATTAATTATGTGAGATTTTAGGGTTTGAGATAACCTTGATTGTAAAAATTATGGTTGAACTCTATCTTTCACTATATAAAATGTTGTTACGGAGAGACACCTATTTTTGAGAGAGCTACCTATTGTATTGTGTGAAATTTACCACAATGAGTGAAAATGGCTACTTCATAACTAGTGTAAAAGTCATCATATTAGAGATATTGATCATGCATATTTCCTTCGCAAAAGAAAAATAATATGATAAAGGAAATAGTTATATACAAAAAACAATTGAATGCACAAAAAGAAAGTGCCACATATGGTTATGCAAAAAGAAAAATAAATAACCAATCCTCATATAAATAATGATTATAAATAAGGAGAGGGAATTCAAATTATTAATTAATAAAGTCCTATCTTAGTAAGAAAATTTTATTATGTGCAAGTATGAATTTAACTGAAATTTTTGCACGATTGGTGATACTTTTTTACTTTAATTTTTTTTTATAACTAATCACAAATGGACAAATTGACATACTATTCTAGTTCAATATTTAGTTCACCTTAAGCAATTGTTAATATGTCATCATATGTGTTGAGAAATTTATGTTTTCTTTATCAAAATACTTATGCATGTAGTGAATAATAGACACTAATCTTGATCGATTGAGTGGGTTCAATTTATATACACTCCTTTTTTGTCAGCCCTCCACACAAACTCTAAACACCTCTCTCGACCCTAGTGCACAAAATTTTTTTGTACAAATTTTGTTGATTAATAAAATAACTTGTAAGTGCATGAATCACTTATAGAAAATGATAATTATACTTTCAAGGTACTACTAAAGAAGAATCATGTGATTTTTAAATTTTTAAAAAAATTCTTAAAAATGAAATTAAAAGCCTAAATATCTTGTCACAATTGTTTTGGTTGAGTATCTAAACTAGTGACATAAAAATAAATATAGATTCAATAAACATGTAAGTAATTAAATATTTATTGTTCACTTATGGGATATATTAGTTAGTGAATCATGCTTGTTCAATATTAAGTAGTTTATTAAATATTTGAATTAAGATTAACAATTGTTTCTTATAGATATCAAAATATCCTAAAGCAGGAATCATATTCTTTGTTAATTAAACTTTAAATTGTCACATTTGGTTAGGCTAGCAATTTAAACTTTAATTAAATTATGCTCATTTTTAAAAAAATTACTAAACAATTTAATTTGCTAACTTTGGTCCGGTCGATAATTTTAACTTTCATCTAGTTGTCTAAATTAGGTTTATGATTTTAGAATATGTAACTAACTTTTAGATTTTAAAAATATTATGAGGAATATCTTGTCAATTGTATATTAAATAATAATAATTCTTATAAAAATATTTGAAATAGAGTATGCCTAAAAATAGATTTAGACAACAATTGACTAACATCCATGAGTATTACACTAAATTAGATTCAGATAATTTAAATCTTTAATCTAACTTTTTTGTTTATTCATGATCATTATGCAACCTCCTCATTAAAGATGTTGAGTTCAACTGGACTCTTAGTGTGGAGAAGCTTTTCGAACACTCATTTCCAAACTCACTTATGCTTCCATTATACAATCACCATATTAGAGTTTTCCTTTTGATATTATATGTGATGCCACCAATCATGCTTTGGGAGCCATTCTTAGATATTGAAGGAAGGGGAAGCTTTTGTTATTTATTATGCTAATAAAAAATTAAAAAATTCTTAAATGAATTACTCTACAACTAAAAAGGAACTACCAAATATTGTTTTTACGTTAGATAAATTTCATGAATATCATATTAGTTTGACTAGTATTATGATTACTTACCATGTTGGCCTCAAGTGCCTTCTTTCCAAGAAGGATGCTAAGGCTCGCTTGATTATGTGGATTCTTTTGCTATATTACAATAAGGGACAAGAAGAAAGGTGAAAATGTTATGGTTGATGATCCTCATATATGAAGTGTATGTAATAAATATGTAACTATACATATCGCAACAAGTAATATAATGATAAGAAAAGATCGTTTCCACGGAGGTTATTTTATTATAAACTAATTTTTAAAACTAAAAAAATAAAAATCAATTTTTTTGTGTTTTTATATTTTAAGGAAGTAAAATTAAAATAATTAAAAGTAAATAGTAATAATTAATTAAATCAGATTTGGTAACTAAGTAGATATATGGGAAAATACATAAGAATATTTAATCCCCTAATTTTTTAAACATGCGAATTGCTAAAATCCCCCGATATACTTATTAATTAATTACATAATCAATTGAATTTAACCTAGCATGTATTCCTCTTTCAAGTAAACTACACACCATGTATTAATTAATTTAATCACACTCTCATGCCAATTAAATTACATACTACTCATTAAGTTCATCAATTATGGATCACATACATAAGAATCATACATCTCTGCCTACAAACTATGAATGTTATTTAATCAAGACAAATAATTAAATAATTCTCTCAAGTCTATTTAATTGCTTCTATGGATAAATTGTTGGTCAAACAATTAATAGCATAAAATTAGATTAAATAATATAATTAAATTATAATTGGGGTAAAATATTAGATCATCACATGGTGAAAATTGGGTTCATAAGATCCCTAGATCAATAAATTAACTACACATAATTATGTTCAAAAAACTCATATTTTTCATAAAGAAAGACATAAAAATTGATAAAGAAAAAAAGTAGAAGAAGAAATACAATCAATCTCTTGAATTGTAGTGCTAATATCCTCTTGAATCTCCACCAAAATTTTATCTTTCTTAGAATTGTTTTTTCTATATTTTTATTTTTTTAGCTCCAAAAAATTACCAAAATTATGTTAACGGTGGTTCGTTAGGGTTTATGGGTGATTAGGGGAATAAATATAACTCAGGTGCAATCTGGATGGTCAGATCAGCTTCAAATCAAGGGTTGAGATCAAAATAAGCAAAATCAATACCATCAGCCAATCACTACACGACATGTGGTACACAAAATTCACTGGGCGAATAAGAGCGCGATGCATGTCAAGGGATTGAATGTGATTCGCTGTAACGAATAGCATGGTGCACGGGTGGAATACGTGGAGCAATCACATGACGAGATATGGCATAAAGGATTGATTGCTCTTTGAACTCAGATTGAACCCCGTGTTGACACGTGGCATATGCTACTTCACTCCTCATATGCAATGATCTATGATTTGTTGTCCCTACTTATATGGCATCTGTGTGGCTTGCCCTATCAGCTCCTCTGCTTGCATGGCAGGCGACGTGGCAACTTTTGATCGGCCTTGCGTTAAATATTCATAAAAAATCCATAAAAACCCTAAAATATCCCAAAAATTATATTTTCACCCCTTTTCCCTAAAAAGTTTATATTTTAATATTTTTAGCCCCAAAAAACTATTTATTGAATAAAACAAGTAAATATCAAGTAAAAAAGTTTGCTAATGACTCTACTTTCATAGAGTCACCAGCTGATCATTTGTCTTATCTACAGTTTATTCTCTCTTATTATTCCATATTCGAAAATGACTTCCGTGATGAGTAATTGTTCACTATAATCCAAGTGCCATGGTATGCACATATTATTAACTACTTGGTTTCTAGCAAAATAACATCTGAATATAATGCATAAGATAAGCGTAAGTTTTTGGTTGTGGTAAAAAATTTCTATTGGGATGATCCTTATTTGTATAAATATTGCCTTTGACCAAATCATGAGAAGATGCATTCCTAAAATTGAGGTAAATGGTGTTTTGAACTTTTTTTCATTCGAAGGCTTGTGGTGGACTTTTTTCTATGAAAATGACTGTTACAAAGATTTTGCAATGTGGATTTTATTGACTCACTTCATTCAAAGACATTAATGCATATTGTTGTTCTTGTTATAGATGCAAAAAATTAGGTCCTTTGTCCTATAGACACATGATTCTCCTTAACCTTATATTTGTTATTGAAATGTTTGATTAGTTAGGCATTGAATTTATGGGACCTTTTCCACCCTCTTTTGGTTACTTATATATTCTTATTGATGTTGACTATGTTTTTGAATGGGTTGAAGTTATGTTGTGCCATACGAATGATAATAAAATTGTGGTCAAGTTTTTGAAAGAAAATGTATTATCTAGGTATGGTATGCCATGTGTCTTTATTAGCAACCAAGTAACACACATTTCTATAATCATTCTTTTAAGGCTTTGTTATGTACGTACAATGTACTTCATAAGATTTTGACTACATACTATCTATAAACCAATGGACAAGCTAAGTCAGTCAATAAAGAGGTCAAGCAAATGCTAGAGAAAACAATTAACCCTAACAATAGAGATTCATCCTTACACCTTTTTGATGCACTTTAGTCATATCAAACTACTTACAATACCATGCTTGGGATGTCTCTATACAAGCTTGTTTATGGGAAGACGTGCCATCTACTTATTGAGTTGGAGCATTGGGCTATGAAAGCCCTTAACTTTGATTTGATAGTTGTAGGTTTTCAAAAGAAATTATAGTTAGCAGAGCTAGAATAATTAAGGAATGATCAATATGACAACTCATGGGTCTATAAAGCAAATGGAAAAGTGGCTTATGACAAACAAATCCTGAGGAAGAATTTTGAGCCAAACCAACCGGTACATGACTCCCATTTTCATCTCCACTCTAGAAAGCTAAGATTAAGATGGACCAGTCCATATGTGGTGAAAATAATTTTTCCAAATGGTGTTATTGAGGTTGAAGACCCAAAATATGGGAGAACGTTCGAGTGAATGGACAACGGTTGAAAAATTATGTAGAGAGGGTAGACTAACCTACGGAGATAACTTTGGTGGTTTTAGCTTACCATGACTAATAAGGTTTTATCATTCCTTATTGCTATTTTTCCCTCTTTCTAGTGTTTTATTTATTTTTGTGTGTTCTTTTATTCATATCTAACCTTGCATTCATCATTTAGTTACCCTTTTGCATCTGTTTGTGTTGTATATCTTTTAGTGACAATGAGAACGCTATCTAAATCAGGTTGGTGGTGGTGGCATATTCATATACATTTGCACACAATTGCACTTACAAAAAAATCTTATTGTTTGTTCGTAGTAATTCTTGTGTAAACTAGTTTACTTTGCATGTTTGAACTAGTCTAATTTTAAATTTTTGCTTTGTTATCTAGGCATCCTTTTAAAAAGGATTATTTTGAGTCACTTTTTCTATCTTGATTTCTAGAAAATAACTCCTAAAATCTCTTTGTGCACATTACTAAGCCTTTTGGTAATAGGGATGTTTAATGCATATAACAAAGGGAAAATTTTCTTAATATCGTGTATATTTTTCTATTGAGCAAAGAGATTGAGAAAATAGCTTACAAGTATTCATTGATCATTTGAATTGGTTAATTTGATATTTTAAATATTATTTATAACTTATGAAATGTTAGTTTCATGTGAAGGAATGATTTTGGTCAAAATTGGAATATCTTTTTGAGCATTTTGTTTATTCTATGTATATGCTTCATTAGTTAAAAAAATAAAGAGAGAGAGAGAGAAACTCAAATGAAAAAAAAGAGAGAGAAAAGAAAAAGAAAAAAAAGATGATTTTTTTTAAAAAAATTAGTGTGATAAATTTTTTCATCATTAAAAATAATAAGATAATATTTCTTTATTTATTTTACTTTAGACTCTATCATCTTATTGCAAATTTCAAAATCGTCCATTTGAAATCCAAATACATAACTCTAGCTTTTCATAAACACAACAAAAATAACTTAATTACCTATCTTTTGATCAATGTTGATTTGTGAATATGTCCAAAATATTGCCTATCTATTTGAGTATTGATCTATTTTCCAACTTAAACTCAAATTTAAATATTTACTAGTAAGGATATGGAGTTGAGGCTTTTACATGATAAATTGTTTTCAGATTCTATGTATCGTGGTTTGTGGAAAGCTATGGCTTAGTGCACAAACATGCAATTTTGGGTGTTACAATTGAAATAGTCTAAACAACATTTGTGATATTTTACTAGCTTTTTGTTTGAAATGCTAAGATAATTTTGTTAAAATTTCATCTCAAACTTATTGTTTTCCTTGTTTAAGCTTGAATTATTAGGGATTAGCAATATACTGGTTGATGGTTGTGATTGGTGCATGAAAATACATTTTTAATATCAGTAAGCTTATAACATTTGTCAAAATATGTGGTTTGATAAAATATTTTTATCGAATTATTTTACAAATTTTATTATAAAATATTGCTTTTATTTTTAGTATATTCTTCATGTCTTAAAATTTGGTTTTTTATTCATGGTATTTTGCAAGCTCATATCATAAAGTTAGTTAGCTCCAAGTTCAAATATTTTAATTCAAATTTCAATTGGTACAATACCCAACTTTATTAAGAGCTTGACTCCTCTAACATGTTTATAGCAAGTAATCAATTCCATTTTAAGTCAATAATCAAAAGATGGAAAATCACAATCCTTGCAATTCCAACCTTATGCTAACTCATTTTTGTTGATTTTGAATTCAAATATTTAACTCTAAATTATCACCCAATTATTTCTTACTAAAAATTGTGAAGAAAAATGGGAAAATTAGAGGCTTTATACCATTATAAAAGAAGGCATAGGGTGCTCTTGGTTAGACACCAATTGGAAGAGAGAATAAAATTATGTAAATTTTCATAGAGAACCTTGTTAATTATTTTTCACATTTTCTTTTTAGATCTTTTGAATAGATGAACTACTTAGGCTAAATGTTAGTGCAGAACTGAGAGTGGATCTTATTGTGTTATTTCGATGTTTCTTTCTCATCTTTGATTCTTTTATGGTTTTCAATATCAATACATTTGTTTTGTTAAACTCTTCATTTTGTTCTATTTGTCGAATTTAGTTATTATTGTTCTTCAATACCATGTAAAGTTAGTAATACTCTTTTATGTTATTATTGTTAGAATAGATATTTCAATTATTTTATTATATGATCTTTTACTACAATATTTTCTATGTGATATATTGTTAAATCTTAGATAACTTGCAAAATAAAAATTGTGTAGAATTTTAAAGGGTTTTTCAAAATAAATATTTTCTATTCTCTAGGGCTTTCAAGAACATATTTTTCAATTATTTATTTGGAATGATAAACATATAATTGAGTAGTAAATTAGAATCAAGTTGATAACATTAAAATAATACATAAAAGTGAAACTCAAAGCTTTGCCTTCTTTTGAATTTTTCATTCATTTAATCACTACTTGATAATTTTTTTGCTTTAGTTTCTTTCCAAGTGAACATTTATTTATTTTTATCTATTTAATTTATAATATTTAGTTTTATTTATTTATATTTTCAATTTCTTTATTATACTTTCACTAGTTTAAAAACTTTTTCTTATTAGTTTCTCTTCTCTGTGGGATCGACACCTCAATCTACACTATAATAATTGCTAGTATCTTTTGAGCCTAATTGTGGAGCTAGAAAGATGGCTTGTTGGTTAGTAGGCTAGACCTCTTGACTAGTTGTCATGGTCTGAGAAGTGGAGCTAGTTGTCTGATCTATGAATTTCTTTACACGACTAGAAAAATAGATGAAAATAGTATATCAAAAGATATTGATGTTCTCTTTTTTGAAAAAATTGCTTTTAAGGTCTATGGTATTTTTTTTCAAATATCTATTTTTTATTTCTTTTTTAGCACATCAAGAACTTGGAGAACTTTATTGAGAGTCCTATAATTTTGAAGTATTTTCAACCAAATAGAACACACTTCTTTTCCAATTCCAGATGTTGATATCAATTTTTGACAACATTAAGTAGGACTATTCTTCGTAGAATTTACAAGATGAAAAAACTGTTAGGATCTTGGACCATCTTGTGAGGGATAGTCTTTGGTTCTATGATCCTTAAGTTAGTAATTGTAAGATGAAGAATAGAAAAGATATTAGTCTCGCTAATATGGAAATAGAGTGATTAGCTATGATTCTCTATTATGATTTCTAGTAATTTTAATAAGATGTAAGATGTTTAGATATGATATTATGTTATGCATATGTCACTATATATAGGAAAAATAATAAAAGTAGTGTATCCCTATCTAATTAGGATTGATTTGTATTAGCTTTGTAGATAATTATTTGTTGTAGACAATTATTTATTATATACATCCATTATCTGTAGACATTCATCCTTAACTATCTACTAGATTATCCTTCAAGATAGATAAAGGATAATCTTTATACCTTTGTCTTTAGGATAATTATTGGTCCCATATCCTCTTAGGATAATTATATTGCATTCACACTTGTATAATAATTAGGTACTTATAGGTTCGACCCATAAGGCTATATATTTATTGGGATCACTTTTTGACTGCCATGTGGGATGTACAAAATTACCCCCAAAATTATATATTTTAGTTTATTTATGAAAAATAGGGGGTTTTTCTATCATTTGGGTGACATGGAAAGCTAGAAACTATTGTCGTTTTGGGAACAAAAAGACAACTTTAAGATTTGTATTTGTCACAGTTTGAAGGATGTCACCTTCGGGATGGATAAAGGTCATTATAGATGGTGCTACTTTTGGATCGCTAGGCCTATCTAGATGATCATTTTTTTTCTAACCTTAAGATCATTTTTAAGGTATGTTTCTACATCTTGCTTGGGGTATCATATGCTTTTAAGGTAGAACTTATGGCAGCCATTTACATGGTGATATTTGCTGCTAATTTTGGTTGGAGAAAACTTTGGTTTGATTTATGTTGTTACTCTTTCTTGGATAGGGTCACTTTTGGTGCCACAGAAGTGGTACCCTGCTTGGGCTAACTTCTTAGAGAAATTTGGTCACATGGATTTTAATTGGTCCCATATTGATAGAGAGGGTATAGTATTGCTTCTTGACCCTTGGTATTTGTGTAGTGACTTGATGGTGGAATGCCCATATTTCGTTAAATCTTTTATTTATTCACATTCTTATAACAAACCTAATTATATGTTTTACTAAGACTTTATTTGTATCTCTTTTTTTCTATATATTTAATAATACTTACAATTAAGAGACTCAATGAATAAGGTGATGAGAAGGTGACAACCAAGTTAGAATATCTCGGTGTGCCTACTGATTTTTGTCAACTATAATTTCATTAAAATTGCAATTATTATTGAAACTTTAGTAATTATATATAAAATTTATTTAAAAAATGATTCATATATAGTATTTAATGGATTAAAAAAACTAATTACCATATACGTTACACACAAAAGTATTGATAAATAATCATCCTTAGGTATTGCAACTACACTATTTTCATATTACTTATTCCCGTATTTCATTCTAAAATTCTTGTAACATTCTTATTTTCACAGTAATGTTCTCTTTTTATTTTACAATCTTATAATACCTATCATTCCTTATTATACTTTCATTTTAATTTATCTTTCATATATGTTTGTGTACATAAACGATCGTAATGCCATTAATATTTTCATATTTTCTCCTCTCTTGAAAAGCATTGTTTTCTCGGGAAGGGTTAAAATATCCCATTCTAATAATCTTATTTTAACATAAACACCACTTTTATTAGAGTTTAAAGTTTACACTTATTTTCTTCATCCTTGTCATTTCCTCAATTCTTCGTCACTTGGGATGATTTTCTTGTCATCAATCCACCACATAAGAAAGTTTCATCCTTGCCATGTAACTATTGTTATTATTGTTGTTGGCTACATTATAGCATTTGAGATTCTTTTAGGTTTAGATCTTGATGATTTACTTGTTTTTGACCATTGTCACTTGTCCAATTGAGTTATAGCAAGTTAGACATGTATTAAATTTGATTCCATTGAGTTAGACACTTGTTAAGTTATAATGAGTTAAATATGTGTTCAATTCAGCTTTGGTGAATTGGGATGAAATTCGACGAGTTTGATACTTGTCTAGTTGAATTATGACAAATTTGAAATGTTTCAAGTTGGCTCTAGCCAGAGGGGTTAGCGGTCGATTAAAATATAAGTAGTTGAATAACTGTTTAGTTGGACATGTGTCCAATTTGATTTCTACAAATAGGGTCACTGACCGATCAAAATCCTGTTAGTTTTTCAGTTTAGTTGGACAAGTTTCTAATTCAACTCTAATGAATTGGGTTGCTAACTAACTATAATATAGTCAACTAGGTAACTATCCTATTCTAACCTATCAAATTAGACAAATGTCTAGTCAAAATTTAAGCATAATTGGTTAATAAAAAGTAAGAATATTTTATTTCAATTTGTAAAACATCAAGTGGAAGGGAAATTCATATTTAAGTTTTGACAAATATAAGATCATTCAAACTTAAGTCAAAACATATGCACATTATACCATAATTACCAAACTTTGGTATATCAATTGTTTTTTCATTTCTTCTTCACTTGAATTATTATTACACACCTTTTATGCAAGGCTAAAAAACTTTCCCTACATTAATTTGCTTCACTTTTTAGTTTTGCATTTAAAACGAAAAATGTTATTATTTTTAAATGAAAGATTGTAGGTGACAAGCCTTAGTAGATTCATCGACACATTCCAACTAGGTTGGTACCTCTGCAACACCCTCTCATTTAGCCTCTCAATTATGAGTATTATTAAGTAGAGAAAAAAAAGATATATAAATTGTAAGGTTACTGAGTTTTGGCGATATTCACGAACAAACCATCCAAATATAATTTTAGTTTCTAGGTGAGTCTTTCAAGCCAAAGAAACTATCGAGCTCTAATGAACACATCTCATATATGTTCTTATGCATGTTAAATTTCATATTAAACACTTAGGAACATGTTGCATACAGGTTACTCGATCCATCAAGACATGTCTAGATCGATCGAGTATCGATCTACCCTGATTAAAAAGTCCTTGGATTAATTTTCAATTGAGGTGGATCGATCGATCTTTAGATAAAAAATTGGATAGATCGATCTACCTATTTTATAATTTATTTTTATGACTCTTGATCAATCGATAATTGGTTAGATTGATCGATCTTTTTGGCTTGATCGATCAAGTTTAACTTAGAATTATCAAGTAGGAAAATTATAAACTTTAATATAATTTTTACTCGAGCCAAATAATTCAATTACTATTTTATCCTTATTATTTATAGCTAAATAAGTTTCTCTCAAAATCTATTTTGCAAAAATTATTCTGGTAGGATTTTTTCATTAGTTATTTATCAAAATATTTATGATTGTATTTAATGGATTAGCAAGACTACAATATTCATGATATTGTGCTTTAATATCTGTTCTAGGGTTGTTAGTGATTTTGATTTGTCTATCACAGTCTTAAATCATCTAACTAGGTTTTTTCATTGATTAATCAACTCTAGGACTCACATTGTACTTTTTTTCTTGTGCTAACTTTTCAAGTTTCACTTGTTATTGGAACATTATTTTGGATCCAAACACCTAACATTTAAGACTAAAAGAAAATGGAGGTTTGTAAGTAGGTTATGTGGGGGCATGACCTTTGTGTGTAGTTTGTGTCCTAGCCTTGTAATCAAAAATTATTTTCATAGTAAATAATTAGGTGGCCCAGTGGATCGATGATTTTTCTCTTAGGTCATTGTCATAGCTTAGGTTGTTTTCATATGAAAATCTCAAGTGTTATTTTATTTTTTAGCATTATTTTATTTACATATGATTGCATGTCTAGTTATTTGTGACAATTTTAGTTTATCATATTTTTGCCAATTATCAATTCATCCCTCTAGCTAATTAGATAACTAAATAAAATTTCAATTAGTATCAGAACATATCACTATGTGCATTTAGTGTTGCCTAGGACCTTGCTATGGATCATTGGAGAAAGAGTTCTTCTACAACCCATGCACCTTACTTTGATAAGAGCCTTTCTATGATCTATCTGTGAGAGTTTTTGAAACTCTATGATTTATGGTTGGGAACCATATATGGTTACTTTAGATAATGTAGTCACTCCTAAGCCTAAGAAAGATTAGACCACTGAAGATAAAACTGTTGGTAACTTGAATCAAAAAGGCATTAATGCTATCTTTAGTGATGTGTCTGCCGATGAGTTTGATCATATTTCTCATGTTGATACTACTAAGCATGCTTGGGATATTTTATAGGTTTCCCATGAGGGCACCACACAAGTTAACAAACTAAACTTTATTTACTTGGTACTCAATTTGAAAATCTCGGGATAAAAAAAGATGAAACATTTTCTGAATTCTATTTAAAGTAAGTGATATTGCTAACTCTTTTGTTAATCTTGGTAAGAAAATTGAGGAATTTAGTTTTTTTAGAAAATAATGTGCTCCATACTAGGTCATTTCCACACAAAAGTCACCATTATAGATGAAAGCAAGGATGTGGACACCATTAAAATTGAGGAGCTAGTTGGCTCGATTCTCACATTTTAGATGAGCTTTCAAACTCCTACAAAGAACAAAGGTGTTGCTTTCAAAACAGTAATGATTAAGGATGGTGACAATGATGATGAAGAATTGGTACTTATAGCCAAAAGATTGAAGAAAATCATCAACAAAAATAATCATCAAAGCAAATGATAATCACGTCATCAAAAGGATCAGAGGCTAAAAGAACTTAAATCTATGAGTTTCGATGGTAAGGAATCTAAACCCACTGGACCACATTGTTTTGAATGTATAGGTTATGGTCACTTTACAACTAATTGTACAAATAAGAAAAACAAAACTAGAAGAGCCTTCAATGCTACACTTACGAACTTTCTAGCATTTACTATAACAATCGGTGGACATGCGAGTAAATTTTCTATTGATTTAGACAATGAGGAAAGTGATTCTGGATTCTTACTTAATAAATTTAATGTCACTAGCATTGATGAATTATTCATAGTTTCAGTAGGATGTAAAAAAGAAAATGATAGGTTACTTGTAGAAGTAACTAGACTTAATGAAAAACTAAAATCTTATGAAATATCATTACTTGGAAAAGAAAAACTTGATTTGTGTGAGCATTTTAACATTCTAAATTCAAGTCTTGCAGGTTTAGAACAAAAAAAAATTTGGTACAGGAATTTGAATTATCCAAAAAAGCTATGAAAAGGCTAACCATGGGAGGTGAAAGATTGAATAAAGTTCTAGATTATGGAAAGCCTACCAGAGACAAGAATGAATTAGGATATGTAAATGAACATAATATACCATCTTCTTCAAAAGCAAAACAGTTATGTAAACCTTCAAACATGTCCCCCTTATATGCTAACACTTACATCATTTCTAGTCAAGAAAAAAGAGACATGTTTAGATAGGGTCAACATCACAAGCACTAGGAAAGCCAAAAAGATACACCATTCTAAACACACTAATTCATGTAATTCAAGATTCCTTAAGATAAGTAAACAATCTATATGACATAGAAATTCATATGAAACATTTGAACAAGCATAGTATAGATACACACTCATGTACACAAACTCGTGAAACCCCTCAGTTTTCTCTAAATAGAAATCTATACCATAAGAGAAGGAAGTGAAAGGAAAAGATAAAAAATTATCAACAAGAGACAAACAAAGAACTAACATTCAATATAATAGGTACAAGAGAGAAGAACCTAGTAAAACAAAGAAGATACATTCTATAGAGCATGACATATGAATGATAAGTTTGTTAGAAGAAATATCCTAATACTTTGACACTACATGTTGAAAAAATGTGACGTGATGCTTATGTAGAAAGTCACAAAAAAGAAGCAAGGAAAACAGACATAAAGAGCATGTCAAAGCAACTAGCAAGGAAGAAAACTATTAAAGGATCAAATAGTCAGGCATAAAAACAAGTAAAGCAATTAATGTATTATACAAGACAAATAAGTGGAGGGGGATAAAGATATGCATGAATAAGAGAACATGAAACATATAAACAATAAAAGTTTATAGAGATACAAAACCTCACAGAATAACAATAGCCCATACCAAAGGTGACATAGAGCACATACAAGTTGTGTGTATGTGTAGATAGAACTCTAGGATGCAGTACCCAATCAATTAAGCCTAAAGAAAGGTGACTTACTCTAATACCAATTGAAGAATCCCATAAGTAGGAATAATTACTCGAAGGTCCATTATTCTTCTAACCTAAATAAGGGGTGGAAATGACACCCACATAATCTTTTTGTAAGCCCTATAATAATTCGGCTAGGCCAGCCTCACAATCGTGAACTAAGAAACTTACACAGTAAAAGTATCAAACAACATACTTAATTCAACATTCAAGACATAACTAAAACACTCAAGAATAGAAAACAATAACATGCTATAAACACACTAGTGATGATGTGCCTCACAGGCTCTTACTAGACTAGCAACATACATGCACATGAAAAACAATTAATAGCATGTGAGATAGGAATGTATACTAAACAACAAAGGATTTTCAATCACTTCAATACTTCATATGAGGGAACATATTCAGTAAATGGTAATTAAAATTTCATAGCATGTGAATAATGTAAGCATAGCAAACTAAATTAAGAGTTTGACACCTAGGACATAACCACTGTAAGGAAAAACAGACTCTTTTGACATCAAACTCATATGCATATAATAGATATAAATAAGATAAATCAATCAGGTAACAAGTAAATTAATTTATTACAATTTAAGCTATGATTAGAAAGCTATAGGCATGCTACAAAGAAAGAAAAGAAAGCATGCGATAACATATAACAAGTAAGGTTTCTAATCAAATTATACAACAAGTGTGTTAGAACTTATATAAAAGAAACCCATATTATACTAACATATTGATCATGCATAACAACATTAAAGGAGTTCAAGAATTGATACACAATAAGGATGAGGAGACATTGATTCTTTAAGGACTCAACTCAAACATGCAAATCATAGGGAGGAAATCATAAGATAGATAAACTCAACTGCATTACATATAATCATAGATAGACAGTATAATAAAGCAATTGATATAGAACTCAGTAAATAGAAATCAAGTGATAAATATCAAAAGCTTTCTAATTAAACTTTAAACTTTAGTATGTAGGAACATACATTGTTTAAGTTCTAATTATACTAGCCACACATTTGAGCATGCATAACATTAGATATAATGAGCTAAACTCACATAGAAACCTTATCTATACGGTAACATCCTTGGATTTCTTAAGATAACCAGTAACTAGGAAAAATTAACTAATCAATATAATAGTTACAACTTTGAAAAAAATAAAACCAATATTACCTCTATCAATTGGGACCTCTATCCTAACTGCTTATTATTGCTCTTTCTTGCTACCTCCATAACAACCTGATTTGATACATGAATTTAGCTCTCCTCCAAAGCCTATACCACCAAATATGGTGTGATCAGTAACCATAGACTAGTAACTAGAAGTCTAACAACTCACACATTTGAGGACCACCCTTAAACTCAAACAACTGATCTCTTATTGCACACAACAAGAGATATAAGAACTCAAAGTATTTAACTTAGCTCACTCTTATAAATACATTCTCATAGCATCGATAAAATAATCTTAAGCACTCACAGCTTAAGTGTGCTATTTTACACTAATTAGAAAACATTGTCTCGATTACTCACAACTCATATGATAAATCATTTGAAATATAAGGTAAAATTTGGTTAACTACCTTACCATTTCAAAGGATTGTGGAATCCTTTGCTTGTTCTACTTGACTGGGTAGCTTTTATTTTTCTTACTTTTGCATTTGCTCTATTAGCTACCTAACTTGAGTTTCAACCCTTTTTACTGAATCCTCTAAGGAATTCATCCTCTAATTATTCATTTTCTGCTTATCCCTACTAATTTGAATAAATACATTCAAGTTATCTTCTAAGGTTGGCTTATTTAGTTGATCTAGTGGGTAAGATTGGTTTACATATGATCCTTATATTTGGTGTTTGACATATGCTAAGTTATTGTTTGGTTTCCATGGAATGTTAGGGCAATTATGAGTATTGGAATGATACCTTTGCATAAAATTAACTTCCTTCAAGATACCAACACAATAATCTCCTACAATCAAACAATCATTAGTTTTATGCACAAATGTACCACAAACTCCACGTACCTCTTCATTTGACATTTGAAGGGTAATAAGGAGTTGCACTTACTTAGTTAACTCTACAAGTTGTAAATCCATTTTGTTCTAAGAGCCTACTTCATTGACTTTTACTCTCCTTCCTCTAGCACTCGTTTGTTTGAAATTAATACCCAACATCTAGTATAGCTCATAACTTTTCTCTATTGTCTTTTCTCCTATTTCCCCTACTCTTGCATTATCAACAGTATATTGATACTGTTGTTTTAGTCCATCATAAAAGTAGAAGTTTTGTAATTGCAAGGGATAGCTATAATGTGGGCATTTAGTTAAAAAGAAGCATGAATTTGTCCCAAGCTTCATGGAAGGGCTCTCCATCCATTTGGAAGAATGTTGTTATCTTTGACCTTAAGTCAATCGTCTTTTGATAGGAATAGAATCTACCCATAAATTTGTTATAGACTACCTCCTAAGTAGTTATCGAACCTAGTTGTAAAATCAAAAACCAATACTTAGTTCTATCCTTGAGTGTGTAAGGAAAACACCTCATCAAAAGCTAATCTTCATCAAATCTCTCGAATGGAGTTGTTTGCATAATAGCTTAAAATTATGTAATAAAATTTGTCTGTGATCATTTATAACATGTCTGATAGTGAATATGATATAATAATAATATGGTTATGATTGCAAAATATTGAATAAGTAAAACATTTTCTTAAAATAAATTGATTTTATTTTTTATTCAATATTTTTATAAAAAATGTTATTTGAATGAGTACATTACTCTTAATAACAAACTTAATATGAGAGTTAAAATTAAGATTTAATTACCTAGACTTAATTTGGAGTAATACTCTTTTATTTAAGATTTAATTATTTTGATATTTAGAGTGAAATTCTGTTTCAAAGGTTTTTTTACAAAGAATTATTATTTAAAAATGGATTAATAACATATTTTCTTAAGTAGTTTTAAAATCTGAAAGTTATTTTTTAGATAGTTAAATTCATAAGTTTAATTTGAACACATTGAATAAAATCTAATTAATTGACTCCGACTAAAACTGTGAACGACTTTAGATTCTATATTTTTTTAATATATTTTGCTCATTTTCTACTATCTTTACTACCTGTTTTCGATCACATAATAGAAGTAAAACTAAAATATGTTTAAAAGAGTTTTTAAAAATTACAAATAATTGAAAAATTAAATATTAATTAACTACTAAAAAATTAAATTTATTACAAAAAATATTTTATATACAATACACACACACACACACACACACACACACACATATATATATATATATATTCAACTTAAATTATAAATAAAGTGATGACACCTCTTTTGTCATCTATTTTTTGATATTCTCACTTTATTTCAGGGAGAGGAAACTTGATTTGTTGCTTAGAATCACTAGCAATGTTCCATTCATAATGACAAGGGAATTCTCTAATGAGATGAGATGAAGTTTGGGTAGAAAAATAGGTCTATATAACAATTTAATCCCCTAAACACATAAAATCATAAACATCCATCAAACAACCCTAAACTTTAGAGACACAAGAATAGAGAATTAAAGCTTTAAAAAATTACCATGGTGTTATCCTATGTTATTTAACATCATCAGATTCTTCTCCTGATTCATCTTGTGATTTTATAATTCTAAGCATATGTTTTGCCATTTTTTCTCGTAAATCATCAAAAATTTGCATATCATAGCCCGACTTGTTCCAATCAAAGAACTACATGTATTTAAATTCAAAATAATAATGAAATATCATGAATTCACAAAAAATAACTTATATATGTTAAAAATATATATATTAGTAAAAGAGATTACCACATCTTTAATTAACATGTTGATATTTGGGATGATTTTGCTCATAAATTTTATGACAAAGTAACCACACATGACTTCATCATTTTGTTGTGAAACCTACAAAAAATAAGTGTACATGGTTTTTCATATTCAAACATCTTTATTATTCAATAGTAAAATTTATTAAATTATTAATATTCGCTTGTACATACCATAACTTTGCCCCATATAAGATTATGTGACTTTTTAAGGGCAATGCCCTTACTCTTGTTAAATAGCTTCCATTTCCTATAAAATTTTAAAACAGTTAGTTCTTTATTAAATATTACAAAGAACAATAGAAGAAAAATAACTAGCTATAACTCTTACATTTTAATAACTGATTTTGTGTCTTTACTCAATTATGTGGAAACTAAGTCACAGTACCAAACATAATTTCCATATAGATCAAGGATTATCAACTTCCAATGATCTTGCCTCATTCAAACTTTAGTGGCCAAGCAATTATCAACTTTTGATTTCTATGATGTGTTAAGGCCATATCATATAATTGTTTAGCTCTAATGCTAACATCATGCTCTTGTTATTGATTTACAAATGATGAATCATAGAACATTGGTAAATGTGATAGCTGATTAGCTTGAAGTCGATAATAACATGCACTATATAAATAATTAGATAATATAAATAAAATTATATGTTTTACATAAATGAAAGTTATTTACTAGTTGAAGACTCACATTATTCACACTTGAATTATACTAAATTGACCATTTAAAATTCAAATAGTTGCAATATGCACTTGATCGATATATATGTTTTTCCAATATCTATGCCAAAAATTTCTTTAGGAAGTGGCACAATAATCTTCAAAAAGCCAAGATTTTTGCTGAATATTCATTACTATTTATCAAAATGATTCGGTTTGCTTTTTCCCATCGAGTGTGATCAATAATTTTTTTTTACTTCCACAGAGCATAAGATTACCTACTTGGATCATGTGACGTTCTAAGAACAACTTGTGTGTAGGATTTCCAATTTTAGTGTAACCACTAAAATATTCAGAACAAAACTCAATGGCCTTTTTAGCAATGTAACGTTCTACCATGCATCCTTCAAGACTATTTCTATTATTTACATATTATTTAAGGACATACATGTATCTCTCAAAAGGATACATCAACCTTAAGTAAGTAGGACTAGTCAATTGAACCTCTCAAACTAAATGAACATATAAGTGAACATTATATCGAAAAAAATAAGGAGAAAAATATTTTTCAAGTAGACACAAATTCTCTACAACATCTTTTTGTAATGAGTTTTAACTCACCAATTGATATAGATTTCTTGCATATTGTATTGAAGAATGCACAAAGATGAATTATTGTTAATCGAATATGTTTTGAAAAAATTGACCTAATAACAACTGGTAATAACTGTTACATTAAGATACGACAATCATGTGATTTCATTACAATTTTAATCGTTCATATCTTTCTATTTAGTGATCAGATTCAAGCACGATATATACCGATAAAAAGCTCCTACTAGCTATCATGTTAATGAAATAAAATTATTAACTACAAAACATTAGATACATCAACAATTACATATGAACTCTTTACCTATTCAGATTATACATATAGATCTATGCTTGCCAAAGACAGCTAAAGAGGCCTTCGGGGTTGATGTTGGAATGATTTTTATGGTATGCTTGACAAAATTTCAATGGTTCATGTCTTAATTTGACTAGTTAGTAGCCAATGATCAACATATAATCATTGATTAGTCAGCGCACAATTAGCATCAGATTTAAATTAAATCAGATCATATGTTCAGAAAATATTCTTTAAACATGATAAATATGTTATTTATTTATCATTATAAAGAGATATTTCATATATGAAATATCATTCAATATTTGAATAATCTTCCATAAGGAGATAATATCCCCTCCCACTTCTACAAGCGCTCACATATATATACCTGATATCTCACCATTTCAGGTACGCACTTTATTTAAGTGTCAATTTTTTTTTTTTGTCAACTAAAGAAAATTAACTTAGACATTGGAGTAAATTTTACACCAACCGATACCTAGGTCTCTTATTTTACAGAATCTAAACTTCGGTAAAAACAAGGAACGTGACAAGCATAAGTCAATTGTACAAGAAATATCCTAATTTATCATTTTCTTTATTTCATTATTGTAATAGCTATTTATCTACAAATAATGTCAGATCAATGAGTAAAAATAGGAAGAAAACTTTGAATATATATATATATATATATGCATTTAGTACCCTAAAATAGTGGAAGTTTTATAAGGTTGTGTGAAAGATATCCTTAAATCATGTAGATATCTCGTATACATCATGTTCAAAAATTCTAGATGTTTTTAAACAATTTTTCACCCAAATTTAAAAACAAGCTATTTTGTGACCAAAAATGCACAAATATGCATAACAATAGATTAATTTAGATGAAATTCATAAAATATAATTAAGTATACTAATATTTTAAATTAGCTTAATTCCATAATATATTTTTATTATTGTTAGTGTTATGTTAACGTTTTTCTTCTACAATCTCTTACTTCCAGAAAACTAACACGTACCCATTTGCATTGAATTTTCAATCAAGCATGTAAAACTACTACACTCTCATATAACTTTCCTTACATTGCCTTTTCAACTAGGAAGTGGGACCAATGTTTTGGAAGCCAATCTTATATTATGAAATTCCTTTAAGTCAAATGTCGTAAATTTAACACAAACTTGACCCTAATTTGGATGATTTTCGATTAATTTATCCCGAATTACGAACAATTTTAGGGACATTATCATGAGAGGATTGATAGCTGGGTAGGTACTTTTTATTCTCCTGCTCTCTTTTTTGGCTGTTGGAGCCCCTCAACCCTGATATATGCCGAACAGTCATTTTAAAATTAAACGAGTATTTATTAGGTGACGTAAGATAATTTGTATCTATTAACTACTATAAAAAGCAAAGTTTCTTTCCTTCGTTTCATATTTTTTAGTTATAAAATCAAATTTATAATATATTGTAAAAATATATATTTTTAAATCACCATTTTTTAATATCAATACTTGAACTTTTATTTTTTCTTTTGTATACGATACTTTACACTTATCACTAAATTATATGATTATAACTATGTCATTTATCTACTCATTTATGAATAAAAATATCAAAATTATGTATTGTGATAATAACAATACTTGATACCGATTTTTGTTAATATCAATGATTAGATGTACTTCTACTTTCTGTGTGCCTGAGAATAAAGAACACATCGTTATTACTTTGGACTACCATAGGGTGTGGCGGCTTGTGGCCCCCCGATGCTTAAGTGAAGGTATTGAGAAGAAGAAGGAGACTAGTGTCTTTCTTTGTGATGTAGAGAAATATTTAAAAAAAGAGTATAGATCTTAATGTCTATAGTTATGAAAAGTTATATATACTTATTTGAAGTTAAGAAGTTTTGTCAAGTTATCTTTAATAATGAGCAATGGTGAATATTTAGATATTTAACTGATATTGATGTTTATCTATTGAGTTAGTGTTGACTGGACTAGCCTGTGAGCTACTTGTTGATTATGATCTCTTATATCATGGCACATAGAGTAAACTATTTTACACCCAACGTCAGTCTCCTAGACTTACTAGGCTTAGGTACATGGGCTAAGAGGTCTATTTTTCATTATATCGTCACCTGGGTGCACTATTTGTTGAACCTTATTGGTGAGGTCAAGTCCACTCCTACGTGGTCATTACTTGCCTGTATGAAAAATTTCTCATTTTTCTTATGCACTCAAAATATACGCAATAATGTCTTATTGTTGATGGTTTTCATATATTCCTAATTGGACTCTCAATTATGGAGTTATGTCGACATAAAAACTACTACTTAATGGTTCACTTTCTCATTTTTGGAGGGAAGATATGAATTTCAAATTTGTAGAATTATGAGCCTAGGGACTACACAAGACTTGATGAAGGATGGAATGATTGATGAACGGTATCAAGCCTTGCCATCACAGGATCAAGCATTCATGGACCAAAAATGGTCATGTGAGGTGGTCACCGAGTAGAGGCTAGTGGAGAAGTGGACGACCCAGATCTGGTAGGCCATGGTCCGTCTAACCATGGGATGTCTGGCCATGGTTTGGCCACCGATGGTGTTTTTGACCATGTCTCAACCACTTATGGTTTGTTCGGTAACTCATGGAGTGCCCTTCCATAGTCTACCCACTCATAGAGTGTCTAGCCATTATATGGGTTGTTTGGGTGTATGCATCGGTGATCGAGTGCACATCAAATTGAGTAATGGTTCAAGAACATCCTAATGACATAGTTTTGTCCATAATGATTGTTCTAAATTCCTTATAGGATCTATCGATGACAAGACTACCCTTTTTTGTAGGGACTACGTAAGTGTGAAGGCTCTGATACTACTCTTATAGAGATCTTCACTCTTTAACACTTAGACTTTTCTTTGTTGTAGTTATTTTTATAAATCGTGCACTTTTATCCCTTGTAGAAGCAAAATCTATTGGATGCACAAATGTCTAGAATTTTTGAAGGGATCAAGTAGTGGAGGATCATGTCTTGAACACTTTAAGAATGTAGCTGATAAGGGAGGATATGTTGAAGTGCACCATTAGAAGTGTCCATTCTCTGGGAGTACATATGATGTGGCATGACCTGGAAAGGCTATAAATAGGGCATCGTGGCTCAATGGATAGAAGTCTATGCTAGGAAAAGTATATGCTTTGGAACCTTCGATTAGTCTTAGAGATTGTAGATGTATAGACATTTCATGTGCTTTGGGCTTTGTAATTCCTTAGTGAGTTCCTCACTAATGTTTGGACTTTGTAGTAGCCATACAAAAGGTGACAACCCCTTGGGCCTAGACAATAATTTCTGGCTTTTGTTCAAAGATTTTTGGAATACTTGGTACTGATTGTTGATGATGTGGATTCATGACCCATTGGGTTGGGTGACCCTAATATGGCTTTATTAGGATTGTCCCCTATTCCATATTTTCTTGGTCCATGGAGCTTATAGGTTATGACATGCCCATCAGGGTTTACCATAGGTTTGGATCATGACGTAAGAGTTCAATTCTATGTATGAACCTTTTATATATATGTTATGCCATCTTGCTCTGCTAAATCCATACTTCTGAATCATGTAATTATGATTATGTACTTATGTTGTATCCATGTATTTCTTTTACTTTTGGGTAAGGTTTATCTATGATCTCGTATGTTATAGTGGATGCTCTTTAAGCCTATCCCTTATTGAGATCTATGATCCTTTGTGTTGGTACATAGTGGTAGGCACTTGTTTGGAAGCGGGTCCAAAGTGATATTGATAATTGTAAGTCCATGCACAAAGTCTGATATATGACAAAACATTGCATGTTCGACCATATGTGCCATTTTTGGCCACAAGTACCATATCTGGACATATGTACCATGTCTAATCATGTGTACCAAGTCCATTCATATGTACCATGTCTAGCCATATGTACCATGTATAACCATTTGTACTATGTCTGACCATGTGTACCATGTTTGGTCACATACATTATGTCTGGCCATATGTGCCATATTGGGCCATATGTTCTATGTTTGAGCATGTACCATTCAATCGAGCTTATATCAATCAAGTTTCTCATGTATGCATTAGCTAGTTCGATCACTTTTAGTTTGACCATGTACCCATTGGGCTTGTGCTTAGACTTTGTCACTTTTGTATGATTTGTTTTCATTTTGTCTAAGTACGAGTGGTTTATTTGAACTAGGATGTTCTTGGTATACCAACTCCCTACTTGGTGTGCTTGAGTTTATGAAGTCATCCAAGTATTGGTCTTCAGACTTAGAAACCTTTTACAGTGGTTGGTGGTTTATTCCATCCTGTTGTGAGTGTTGTTGCACTCTATTCATGCATGGTAGTTTTTATCAATAGCTAGGGTTAGAGATTGAAGGTCCTCAATATGAGTAAATCTATCTTTTTATAGATGGGGTGGAGAAGTTGTAGCAACTCCTAGACTCAGGGAATAGTTGATACCTTTTCAAAGGTCAGTCAGGGCCCGTAAAGGTGAGGTGGATAAGGTGTAACAAATTTTGAACCTAAGACATAGTTATTGCCTATATTTAGGTTAGTCTTGGCTCATAGAGGTATGGCATAGAAGTGTAGCAACTCCAAAACTTGGGTTATAGTTGCTAGCTATCCATAGGTCAGTCATGGCCCATTGAGATAGGGTGCAAAAGTTATAGCAACTCTTGAACTTAGGGCATAGTTGCTACCTTTTCAAAGGTTAATCAAGGCCTATAGAGGTGAGTAACAAAAGTTATAGTAACTCCTGAATCTAGGACGTAGTTTCTAACTATCCATAGGTCAATCATGGCATAAAAAGGTAGTTGATCCTTTTCAAAGGTCATTCATGGCCTGTAAGGTAGGGGAGAAGTTGTAGCAACTCCTAACACTAAGGATACTGGCATGTAACCTTTCATAGTCCACACCTCTAAGTCCCTTTATCATTTGGACTTCTTTTGTCCTTTTCGAATCCCACATGTAGATAAGCTTGAACCAAATATCTACAAACATAATTTTTATTAAAATACAAGTGTTGGTAAAACACTGTCTATCTTTATGTGATAGTGAGGCATTATTTCTATCCTATGTTGTTCCTTATAAGGGGTATCTTGTCCTTGTTTTTGTTCTTTCAAAACAATTATTATCTCTAGAGCTTTTGGTAGAGATGATATGTGGAGATAGAAGCCCATAGTGTTGTGTAGGAATAGCCATTTTGAAACACTACTGTAGGGCTTATTAACCCACGCTCACCTCTTGGGTGTATCTCTCTAATGCATCAAGTGAACTTATGTAATCTTGAAAGAGTTTAAACATTGTTCTAGACTCCACTATATGAGTGGACATGTATTTTGTTCTTTAGTTGGATATGACATGTTACTTCATTGAGTCTGTGTCCAAACTTGGTTGATTATGTTAATCTCACCAAGTTTTCTCATATGGAACTTGGTTAGATTCTTGAAATTCACTTTAGGCATTGGAATATTCCATATGGATGTTCTCTAGGATGGGAGGAGGATTAGGGTTCTGTGGCCTTAGAAGGCATTCCTAGGATGGCCTAGGATGCTATCCTCATCATTTTGAGTGTTGAAACTAATTCATTATTTCATTCTTTTATGAAGAAAAATTGGTCACTCTTTAAGAACATTGTAGTGATGATGATTGAAAGAGTCAATATCTTTCAAAATATCATTTGGATGCATTAGATGAATGGAATAGCGAATGATGTTTTCGCCACAATTTTGAATGAATTGGAAGGGTGAACGGTGTCTTCATACACACAGTTCTACCCATTTATTTTTGCATGTATATCAAAATATGTTGGAATATACAGTATTTGGAATCGTCTCCTCTAGAGGAATTTTATTTACTTCTTCGACTAACCAAAAAGTGGGTGAATCAATACTGAATTGGATTCTATCTCTATTTAGAAAACTAGACCAGTTTGAACCAAATTCTTTATAGCTAATATTTTATTCAATGTGGTGGTGTGTTTGAGCACCTCCGATGGTCTTTCAACGTGAAGTTTTGAATGGCAGATGTTTGGCATGTGATATTTCCGATGGTGGTCTCCAACTTTCCAAGTGATGCATGGATTTTCATATCTGTGGAAGGTGGGTGATGAGTGCTTAAGAGCACTTTATATATCGAGATTTTATACATTTTAAATGATTAAATAGATTTGTATTTTCTTAATTGTTCTATCATTTTAAGGTCTACCTTTTCGAAATTATAGGTATATTTTGTTATTTTTCAAGTATTTTAGCTTCAAAAAGATAAAATTAATTAACACTTGAAAAATATATCTGAAAGCATGCCATTACAACTTTAAAAACTTAAACGATAACATATGTAAAGCATTACATATGTTCCAAAAAGATGCAAGAAAATATGGGTTTAAAGTTGATTAAAACAACATTTGTCATTATATGAGCCACGACGTGGAAATTATATGCCATGGCGTGTGTGTAATGGTTGGCATTCCAACCAATTACATCTTGTATTATGCTATTGCGCGGAAATAATTGTGCCACAACGCAAGTCTTTTGATCCAACATTTTCTCCTTTTTCATATTTATTGAAAATTTCCATTATCTAATTAATCAACAGGGTAAGGAGATACATAATTCTAATGGACTCGAACCTAACACCTAAGAAATAGAAAAATAGAACACATAAGTAGTGCACACAATTGAAGTACAAAAAAATATAATATCAAAAGCAGATGACTTTAATAACAAATATTATATATCAAACAGAAAGTAAGTAAATAAGAAATACTTTCTAATCAAGATTTATGCTTATAGTATGTTGAAATATGCACACCTTAAACTAGGATTGCACTAACAAAATATCAAATCATGCATAAAAATTGATATAATGAGATAGACCGATATAGAGACTATATCTATATGGTAACATTCTTAGGTTGCTTAAGGTAACTACTAAGGAGTAAATAATTCACTAAAAAAATAAACAAGTTAATGCACTAATAAACAATAAAACCACTATTACCTCTATCACCCAGGACCTCCATTCAAACTACCTCTATCACCCATGTTTTGTGAACGGAAACTAGTAATCAGTAATTGGAAGTGTATCAACCCATAACCTCACAGGATACATAGTCCTCTACATGTATCAATTCACATATGGAAGACACACAGTTCAACCACATACTCACAGATAAAATGATTTGATAACTAACCACAAAATGACCCACTCTCAAATGTAAGCTCTCCAAAATAATTTCGAAAATAGATATAAATCTCAGTATGAATTTTGGCAGAGTTTCAGCTCTTAAACAAAGGGTGAAAATAAAACAAATGAGTGGGGTATTTATAGATCTCATAATACACATCTTGCCAGCCACCTTGCCAATGGTGTTGGCAAGGTCTTTAGTGAGCTCATTGGTGAGGTGTTAAAAAATTTTATTTTCCCATTTTCAAAAATACCAAGTACTATCCATAAATACCCACACCTAAAATATGCCAAAAATAGGACAAACAATAAGAAATAAAATAAACACAACACTTCCCTTAACAACATACCAAAGACATACCCCTCTCTCCCTAAAAGTATGAATGTGAAATAATAAACATGATATGCATTCTACTAGTAAACACCCCTCACACAAAAGAATCTACATAAAGAAGACAATAAGAAATACAGAACAAGGGAAGAAAACAAAGTATGTTCAATAAATTAAAGGGTTCGTAAAGGATAGATAATCATTCAACACAAATATCCACATGCCCATAAAATCATAATGCATTCATATAAGGGTATGACTAAAGGTTTTGATCCAAAATCTTATGTTTTTATTCATTTTATTTTTCTTTGTTTTATTTTATGTTGGGAACATTTTATTATTTTTGGATATTATATATTTTTTTATTTTATGTTAATTATTTTATTTTATTTGTTTCCTGTTATATGAACATTATTCAGAATTGTTAATTTTATAACTGTTCGTTGAAATTTGTGAGAAATACCAGTTATGAGCAGGCTCAACAAATGAGTAACTTTTCTATTTTTTACTCTTTATCTTTAATTTACAATTGTTACATTGAGAACATTGTATATTCTAAGTTGGAGGTGGGAAAAGTTACATTATAAAATGCTAATTTAAAATTTTTATTTAAACATATGTTCCCATTTTTATAATTTTTATTGGATTAGAAATTTTTGGTAAATTTTAAATTTTTCTTACAAAGTTATCATGTCTTTTAGTTAATTTTAAGAAAATGATTAAGTGTTTGCATTGTTAGATTAATTTCTTAAACATATCATGGAGTAATATGATAATTAGTTAGTTCTTGTCATAATTAGTATTTTATGATAAAATGTTAAAATTATGGTAAATCCAAAATTAGTGTTTAGGAATCAAACTAACTTGTGAGAATATATTTTAAGACATTATCTTCTCATTATAAGTGATATTATTTTTTTACGCTTTTAAACTCTCTTCTTATCAATTCTAAATTGATAGATGATCTTTATAGGTCTTTGCATTGAATGTTAGAATTTTTTACATCTAATATATTGTCATATACTTATTCTTATTACTGAAATTGGGGAGACCAATATAAAAGAAAAGGCCACAAATTAACCACTCATTTTATTGTACAAAATATGTACACTTTGTACATAGGTCCTCTCTCTGAAATAAAAAGAGAAAATAAAATGAAAAAGAGAGAAAAATGAATAATATAAACTAAATATTATGCACTAATTTGAACTTTTTATTCTTTATACATATGTAAATCTATAAGTTTATTTCCTTTAATAAATTATATTTGCATATACCTTTGAATGAGTGCTTAAACCAATATAATTAGTGTTATTGAGAACATGCCTTATGAAGATAGAGTTGAAGCGAATTCGAATTTCACACACTGAAATAGGATAAATATAATATTGATACTTTTTTTATTGGAATATGAAAGTGATTTTCAAATTAATTATTATAGTAAACCATGAATGTTTGGAATATTAAAATAAATTATGCCATAGATTTTAATTGTAAACTTAAAAGAGATTAAAAAGCATCAGAATTTTGTTATTTTTTATTTTTACTTTTTCTTAAATTTTATGTGTTTATATGTTATTTATTTATTTTTTTAGTTTTTTATTTTAAATTTTGTTTTTTTGGGTATTGATCGCCATACAAATTATGTGTGCAATAAATACGCAAGTATACGTATCGTAACAAGTAATATAATGATAAATAAAGATCGTTCTCACAGAGATTATTTTTTTAGAAACTAATTTTTAAAACTAAAAATAATAAAAATCAATTTTTTTTGTGTTTTTATATCTTAAGAAAACACAATTAAAATAACTAAAAGTAAATAGCAATAATTAATTAAATCAGACTTTGTGACTAAAAAGATATATAAGAAAATATCTAGGAATACTTAATCTCCCAATTCTCTAAACATATGAATCACTAAAATTCCCCCAATATAATATCAATTAATTACATAATCAATTGAATCTAACCTAGCATGTATTCCTCTCTCAAGTAAACTACACACCATATAGTAATTAATTTAATCACACTATCGTGCCCATTAAATTGCATACTACTCATTAAGTTCATCAATTATGGATCACATACATAAGAATCATACATCTCTGCCTACAAACTATGCATGTTATTTAATCAAGACAAACAATTAAATAATTTTCTCAAATCTATTTAATTACCTCTATAGATAAATTGTTGGCCAAACAATTAATAGCATAAAAATCTGATTAAATAATATAATTAAATTGATATTATAATTCAGAAAAAATATTAGATCATCACATGGTGAAAATTGGGTTCATAAGATCCCTAGATTAATAAATTAATTATACATAATTGTGTTCATAAAACTAATATTTTTCATAAAGAAAGACATAAAATTAATAAAGAAGAGAGTAGAAAAAGAAATACAATCAATCTCTTGAATTGTAGAATTAACTTCCTCTTGAATTATAGAATTAACTTTCTCTTGAATCTCCACCAAAATTGTGTCATTTCTTGAATTTTTCTCTCTTTTTAGCTCTAAAAACTAACCAAAATTATGCTAATGGAGGTAAATTAGGGTTTATGGAGTGATTAGGGGCTTAAATAAAGCTCAGGTGCGATTTAGACCGTCCGATTAGCTTCAAATCAAGGGCTACGATCAAAACAAGCAAAACTGACAGTTTCAACCAATCACAGCGTGACACGTGGCATCAAAAGTTCATTGGGCGAATCAAAAAGTGACGCATGGCAAAGGAGACCGGCAGAGTCAACGTTCGTCGAGTCAGCACCACGTGGCATGATGTGATTCGCAAGAACGGATGGCGTGGCGCACGGGTGGAACGCTTTGACAATAGCATGGTGACACGTGTCATAACGCGTTGACTGATTTTCGAACTCGGATTGTACGCCATGCTAACACGTGGCACATGTTTCGTCCTCCTCACATGCGGCACAACGTGATTCACTCTACGTGCTTGTGTGGCGTCTGCGTGGCTTGCTTAGTCAGCTCCTATGCTTTCGTGGCATGCCACGTGGAAGCTTCTGATTGGTCATGCGTTAAAAATTCATAAAAATCCCAAAAAATATATTTTCACTCTTTTTCACTAAAAAATTTATATTTTAATTTTTTTAGCCATAAAAATACTATTGAGTAAATAAAACAAGTAAATATTAAGTGAAAAAATGCGCTAATGACTCTATTTTCATAGAGTCATTAGGTATCATCTTTGAAAGCTCTCACAAGATTTAAATTTGTTTTCTAGGGAAACCTAAGGGTGTAAAGGCTTATTGAATATTCTAAATGCAGCTATGTCAATCTACAAAAATAATTTAGGACAATTTTATTTAATTTTAGTTTTTTTTAACTTTTCACCTTTCTCGCTAAGAGATTAGCAAGAAGCTGGTTAGAGATTGTGATTAGTACTTAAAAAAACTAAATATATCATGATTATATTAAATAATTAAATATATTTGTATTTACATAGTTTTACTATCATTTTAAACAAATTTATTTCTTTGGAATCACATGTATGTTTTATTGACTTTTAGGTATTTTAGCTTCAAAAAGATAAAATTGATCAACACTTGAAAATATATCTAAAAGCACTCCAATATGACTTTAACAGTTTAAAAGATAACTGATGAGCAAAACCGACATCGTCGATCCTGCCGATAATTTAGTTTTATATTTATAAAACTCTCGCAAGTGCACGAATCATTTCGTAGAAAAGGATAAGTATACTCCCAAGGTCGATCTAAGGAAGGAATGTATATGGTTTTTAATTTATTATTCAAACTTTTAAAAACGAAATTAAATCCTAAACATCCTGTCACGATATTTTGGGTTTTTTGTTTCTAATCTAATGACATAAAAATAAACATAGATACAGATTCAATAAACATTTATGCAAATTTTATCTTTTATAATAGTGAAGTATTTATGGATATAATAATTAAGTTAATTATGATTGCTCATATTATTTAGGTTATTAAAGATATAAATTGATATTTATTGATTCTCTCTTTTTTATATGAATACCACTTTTGGTGGGGTTAGATATTCTTTGTTAACTAAACAAATCAATTAACACCTATGGGTGGGGTTGATAACTAATTTGGTTAATTAAATTAATTCCTTTTCTAAGAGATTGAAAATGAAACATTTAAATGCCACCTTTGGTGGGGTTAGACAGTTTAAACTTTATTCAAGGTGTCCAAATTAAACCTAAGAATTTAGTTATCCGAGTACTAACTTTCAAGTTTTAAAACCACTATTGAAAACATGTTATCAATACATTTTCAGATAATAATTCTTATAAAAAATTTTGAAATAGAGCTTCACTCTAACTACCGGGCGATTGTACCAACAAATAAAAGAGAACTACTCTAAATCAGACCGGATAATTAAACCTTAAAATCTAATTTTCAGATTTAAGTTTGTAATGAAAAATAATATATTTCTCTCTAACATTCTTAATATAAAATCTTGAATAAAAATAAATTCAATTCATTTTAGAGATTTTTACATATTTAATATTTTGCAAGCATAACAACGTTATTAATATATCATGTTTACAAACAGCCAACAAAGTTAAATTTAATCACAGACAAATTAAATATAACATGTAAGAATAAAGCATAAAAAATAACTGTAAAGAAAATAAAATCCTTACAGTACTTTGATGTTATTCCTGTTGTTGGAAAACCTCCAAACGGAATTTGCACTCCCATTTATTGAATAAAAAAGCACATAAATTACAAAAACATAACTAGTTTTTCTCAAAAAGAGAAGAACTCTAAAACTAAGAAAAACTAACTAAGGAAAAACTAAAAACTAAGAAAAACTAAAAACCAAGAACTTGAGAGAAAGAAAGAGAAGAGAAGATGTGTTTTTAGGTGTGATTTGAAGTGAAGAGAATGGGAGTATTTATAGGTGAGGAGAGGAAGAAAAAGTGGGTGAAAAAATGATAAAAATGGTGGAAATGCGGAGTAGTGAATGATGATGTCATTGTTGACATCATGCTGACGTGAGATGCGGTGGCACGCGCGGAATGAAGAGCAGGAACGTGTATTCTTTGAGTCTTGGGCGGGAATCTTGTGTGACTAAACGCTACAGCGTGTTGGCCGTCTGTTGAAGCGGTACATGCACGATTTCCTCCTTTTTGACCTTTTTGACCCATTTTGTCCAATATTTCCATATTTGTTGACTTTTCCTCATTTATTTTATGAATGTATAAGTGATGTATTGCCTCCAGTATTCCTCTTTGAGTCTTTAAGTTACATTTTTAAGCAAAAATACCTGAAAAACAATAAAAATACCCGTGATTCCGAAAAGACAAATTTATATAAATATATGATAAAATCATATAAATATATATATTTTTAATCAATTAATGTGCATAAAATCATGGTTATTTTAGTGCATTTTGAGCACTCCTCAATAACTTATGAAAAACATTACATATGTTACAAATTTGGATATATAAGAAAATAAGGGTTTAAAGTTGATTAGAACAATGTGGGCCACGACTTGGAAGTTTAATGTACCGCGACGCGAGGCTAACGTACTAAATATTACACGTCCTAGAATTGATGTGGGCTGTGGAATGGAAATGGTATGTGCCATGGTGAATATGTAGTGAATCGCATTCCAACCAATTACAACTTGTATCATGCAACAATGTGGAAAGAATTGTACCGTAGTGCCAGTTTTCTGGTAACATTTTCTTCTTTTTTGTATCTATAAATATAACCCAATTTTTATTGTATTCCATATATATATATATAATTGAGCCCCACACAATCAATAGAATCAATTAAGATTTATTGCATTAAGATACATATAATTAAAATAGAGATGTCTTATTTAGTATTATTAAGGAACTCAATATAGAATATTATCTCATCTCATTTAAATATAACCTTATCTTATTTTATCTCATTTGGATTGTAGAACTAATGTGTTAACTTTAAACATAATATTCTATCATTTTTCTTATCAAAATTTCACATTATACATAAATAATCATATATTATATTTTTTTATTATTTTGTATTTTTATTTGTCAAATTTAGGCTTATTTAGTGCAAATGAGATATCTCACCTAATCCAATCTCATCTCATGAAAATTAATTGAAACAAGATGAAATTAGTTAGGCATATTAATGGATTTTGTCATGAATCTCATTAATATCTCATCTCAATTTACACAGTGCACAACATAGCATATAAAATTAATAATTGTATAATGATATTTTCCCTTCCATTATAAAGAGTACCTTCGATCCAAAAATAAATAAATAAATAAATTTGTATCATGGTCTTTACCTTGTTCTCTATATTAAGATGTGATCCCTATATTTGTGAGTTTCTTACCTTTTCTCCATAAACATTATCTACAATGTGTATATATATATATATATATAAGCCACAGTGTCATGGTTTGCATGAGGGGTACTCTGGTAATTGGAAAAATAATAATTATTGAATTATTTTGGGCTTATATTTCCTCATATAAAGTGATGTTTCCTCTTGAAAGATGGAAAATCCCATAAGAGCTCTTTAGGGGGAGACATGGTGTCAAGCTCTCCAAAATCCTGGCACCCAAAAGCATAGTGTCCTAAGTGAGATACTAGTGAACATTGATAGTGCCATGAGGGTGATCCAATGTATCTCTAAGACAAGGAGCTTTAGGGACAATATCGGTGAGATGGAAGGGTTGATACTATGCATGATTCCTATATGGGAGGCTACACGAGAGGAAATGTCTACAGTGCCCCTATGTTAAATGCTCTGTTTGGATAACGACCACCTCTACTTCTAAAAATCTCCATTAAAAGACCTTCTTAGGTACTTCATCATAGTCAAATACTTCTTTTGAATCATAGAAAAACTCCTGAATAAACTTTCTTTGTCCCTAGGAATCAAAGTTTCAAAAGTAGACAAAATCATTGTCCAACTATGAGCTTTTTAACTACAATAATTTAAATATACCCTATTGAAGTTAGAATTACCCTAGGTACTAGCACCATACTTTCTCTCCAATGGATCCTTGTTAAGGGATTTAGATTATACTTATTCTAATTACGAGACTATATAACCCCATTATTGTTATTTATTATCACTACCTCCCTATGTTAGAATTAGATCATTTGTACACCTACCACCTTCTTTGGATTTGGTAGCCATTTCTTAGGCTCCTCCAAAATTGAACCCTAATTCTCTATCACCCATTACCACCATAGTATCCCACATGTCTACATAAATATAGTTTTGAATTAATTTTTACTATAATTAATTCTCTACAATCATAAGAATCAAAGACATAAAAATGATTAAACTAATAAATGTATTATCAAATTATGTTTGTTTGTATAAATCTATCACAAAACTCCTAATTATTATTAAGAACATACCACTAATGTTATCGGTTTAGTATGGATTAACACTTATTACCACTTGGCATCCTTAAAGCTTAAATGCACATGTCTCTCATCTAGTAAAACAATATTAATCCACGTTAAGTAGATAACATTAATGGTAGATTTGAAACACTAATTATGAGTTCAGTGGAAAATTTTTCATGACCTAAACTTTATAGGTATATTTATAAAAATGTTATAGTTTAGTGGTGTATTATTAGTTTACTCAATTAAAAAAACTCACCATTCTCATTGCTATCGGTACAATGATCAGAATAAAAAAGGCAATACTTCCTTAAACATAGTGATCTTTAAAATTTAAAGCTATCTTCCCTATCATGATGAAGCTCATGTCGAAGCTTTAGCGACCTCATCAGAGAAGGTCATTGGAGGTTCAATAAAGTTGTTGGCAGGTCATCAAAGATTTGTTATAATCACTAGCCATTATTACTAGAGTCATATTTATTTAATTTGTTACTAGTAAAGTAGGGATAATTTGGTCTTTTATATATATGTCAAAACTATGAGTTTTATGTTATATTTTTGCTATTTAGGTAAAATTGACATTTTTAACTAATTCATTCTATACTTAGGTAAAGAACTAGCATGGTTATGTTTTGGCCAGCCCATTTATGGACTAACAAACTAGCCTATGAACTCACCAGCCCATCTATTATCCTCTCATCTCGCTTATTATCCCACCAACCGATATATTCTGCATATTGTCCCACTAGCTTGCTAGAGTTATGTAGTGTTTTGTCATAGGAAACCAAAAGGGAGATTGTAAGTCCTATTGGTTTGTGCTGGTATTCTCGTATGTAAAACATGAAATCTATATTTTATTTGTTATTATTGTCTTTCATTTCTAAGGTTGATTACTTGTGGCTCATTATCACACACACACTTAGAACACAGTTAAGTGTTTGTATGCTACCAATATTAATAATAGATTGCATATAGTTTTCATTGTTGGGTTAGCTGTTTGTGTTGTTGTGGTGTCATCCTATTGAGGAAAAGGTTCTTTTGGAGCCAAAAATGCATTTATTTGTAATTTGTCTAGGTTCCTCACAAAGACTTGTCGAGTCCTCAATGAGGCTCCCTGATCTTGTTGAATTGTGTCATTAGGTTTGTTGAGGCTGCTTGCTAAGAAGTGGGAAAGGCTAATGGGGGTTTGTCAAGTATGGTGCAACGAGGGTATTTGGATGCTATTTTCCTCCTCAACCTTTCCATGAAGGTAGTTGGAGAGGATCTGAAAGGCTAAATATTTCTATAAATTCCTTTTTCTCTTATTGTTTTTTGGCCAAAAATTCAGAAGGAAGCTCTACCTATCTGAATCCAAAATTCCAAGTCCATTCATGGCTTGTTTTCCTTTTTAGTGTCAAGTTCAAGAAATAATGTCTTCATCTTTAGGAGATAGAACTTCAAATAGATGCCTCTCTCATATTGTTTTTCAAACACTAGGTTGAGTGTAAAAAATATGAGATTGAATGAGGATTTGGTGAGAGAGAAAATGTATGGTTGGTTAGTTAAAAGCCACATCATTTGGGGAGTTGTCTTAGTTTTGGTATAACATATGTTGACTAGGTGTTGTGAGATTAGAAAAGTTTCTATAGGTGAGGAGCCTATGTGAATACATGCTAGAAGGTTGAGCTAGCCATCAATAGTTAATCACATCATATGGTGATGGAGCATTGGGGACAAGCTAAAATATGCTTGAATTAGGTGCTTTGTTAACAGCTAGTGTGACAACTTAGATACAATTAGAGTATTTTCCTTTATATTTTTGTTTGAACTGTCAATTCTTAGCAAATTACTTGCTTTCAATGGTGGTTATGCAAATCGTGGATGTTTCCATATAGGCATGGGATCCGTGTAGTTTACCATATTTTATGCTATATTATTTAAGGTTTAATGTTGTGAAAGTCCAATCATCATTTACGATATATGTTTAATATAAAAGGTCTAGAAGTGATTGAAAATCTTCTATTACTTTCATTGCATATTAGTATGATTCATATGCTATGTGTTGTTTTTCTTTTCTAATTTTTGCATTTACCAGCCTGGATAGGAACCTATGAAGAACACTAATACTAGTGTGTTTATTGACAAAATATGATATTCATTAGTAAAAATAACCACCCTATTCTTAATCACAACTCCATTCTTTATATTACACTCTACCTCTGAAACTGGAACTCTACCTCTGAAACTGGAATATTTTTATTCATTTCTATAACCATCATGTCGTTCCACTTACTATTGCCCATACTCTGCTTCCCTCTACTACTGTGCCCACTAAAAGCATGTTGCTACTCCACTTGCTCTACTTCTGTAGCACACGCCAACACTCGACAACACTTGCCATCAAGTTGGTGCATAGATATCTCTTATGCCCAACTTGTCAAGTGAGTTGTAGAAGTTCCTTGTAGACAAATTTTGTGAGTACATCAACGAATTGATCTTCTGATTTAACAAATGGAAGCTAAATAATCTTTTCTTCAAGGTTCTATTTGATGAAGTTCCGATCCACTTCAACATGCTTACTACGATCATGTTGAACTGGATTGTGGCAGATTGTAATGGCTACCTTGTTATCACAGAACAAGCTTATTTTAGAGTTAAAGACAACACCAATTTCAATTAGAAGGTTTTTCAACCAAAGGAGCTCACATATTCCCTTGACCATTCCTTAAAATTCAACTTCAGCGTTAGATAAGGAAACTACGTCCTGTTTCTTACTCATCCATGTAACAAGATTGCCTCCCACAAACGTAAAGTACCTAGTAGTAGATTTCCTATCCTTGATATTCCCTGCCCATTCTGCATCTGTATATCTAGAAACTTTCAATTGACCATTCTTTGAAAACATAAGTCCTTTCCCAGGAGAGGACTTTAAATAACGAAGTATTCACATTACAGCATCTATATGGTCTTCATTTGGGCAGTGCATGAACTGACTTACTACACTCACAGCATAAACAATATCTGATCAAGTATGAGATAAATAGATAAGTTTACCCACTAGCCGTTGATATCTCTGTTTGTCTGTTGATACCTAGTCCACATATTCTCCAAGTTTATGATTTTAGACCATTGGAATATCAACAGGTTTACAATCTAGTAATCCTACCTTTGCCAACAGGTCTAGAATATATTTTCTTTGGGAAAGAAATATGCCTTGTCTTGATCTTGTTACCTCGATACTCAAGAAGAATTTAAGCCCTCTTAAGTTCTTCATTTCAAACTCATTTGATAGTTGTCCTTTAATCTTGAAGGTTTCTTCTTCTTTATCCCCTGTAATGATTATGTCATCTATATAGACTATGAGGGCTGTTATTTTTCCAAATCGATGTTTTAGGAAGAAATTGTGATCAGAGTTGCTTTGTTGAAACCCATATTTCCTCATTGCTGAACTCAACCTGCTAAACTATACTCGAGGTGATTGTTTTAGACCATACAATGCTCATTGTAACCTACATGTAGTTTCTTTTCCTGATGTAATAGCATATCCTGGTGGGTTATCCATGTAAATTTCCTCTTCAAGATCCTAATAGAGGAAGGCATTTTTTACGTCAAGTTGGTGCAATGGTCAATCTAAATTTCCTACAAGAGATAACAGAACTCTAACAGTTTTTAGTTTGGCCACAAGTGAGAAAGTTTCCTAATAATCTATACCATGTTTCTGTGTATACCCCTTTGCTACTAGCCTTGCCTTGTATTGATTAATTGCCCCATCTAATTTGTACTTAATGGAGAAGATCCACTTGCACCCCACTATCTTCCTTCCTTGAGGCAACATGCTCAACACCCATGTGTTATTCTTCTATAATGCCTCAAATTCTTCTTTTATAGCTTGAGCCTAGTTTGGGTCAGATAAGGCTTTTTCAATACTACTTGGAATCTGACATGAGGAGAGTGTATGTGCAAACGTCCTGATAGGTTTTGATAACCCTTGAGTAGATACATAATTGGCTATTGGATACTTAGATTGTCATTCTTCTGTGTTTGGAGAGTATCGATTTGGAGGTTTGCCTCGATTATGTTTGAAAGGTAGAACATAACCCACAAATGTATTTATAGCATTTGTTTGTAAAGGTGTGGTAGGATAGCTTAACTTAGGAGTATTCTCAGTAGGAGGATCGTTGGGTACTAAGGAGTGGGGGGTGGGGTGCATCAACCATTACATCTTTTGATGATTCAGGCACTAATTCAGCTTCAATTCTTAGAAGTTTGGGTTCATATCTAGGTCCTAGTTCAGCCATATTGTTGGCATCATCATGGTATGCTTTGTTGTTCCCAACATCTAATACTTCAACATTAAACCAATTTTGTTCTTCATAATAAATCTCCCTCTGAAGAGGGAAATTGGATACTGGTGATGGGAAAAAATTCAAATTCTAGGAAAGTGACATCCATGGTAATGTAAGTTCTTTTAGCAATAGGATCATAGCATCTATATCCTTTTTTTGTACTCCATACCCTAAGAAGACACATCGAATCACACATAGATCCAACTTGGTACGTTGATTTTTATGGAGGTAGAAAAAACCAACACAACCAAAAATTTAGGGAGGAATCATCAAAATAGTAGGCAAAGGGACATGTTCAGATAGTACTTTTAATGGAGTCTAAAATTGTAAGGCTTTAGTGGGCATACGATTCAGTAGATATACAAATGTAACAACATCATAACTCCAGTATCTACTGGGCATATGTGCATTGATCAATAAGGCACGAGCAGTTTCTAAGATATGCCTATTCTTCTTTTCTGCAATACTATTCTATTGTGGTGTTTGTGAACATGAGGTTTCATAGAGAATACTATGGCTGTCAAAGTAGAAAATTGTGTCTAAACCATGGTGTGAAATGAGCGAAACTTAGTAAATACTTCATCTTTGTGTTTTAGAAGGTAAAGTCATGTCATTCATGTGCAATCATCAACAAAAATTACAAACCAATGATAACCCAACGACATAGTGACTGGGGAAGGTCCCTAAACATCAGAATGTACCAAAGCAAAGGGAATCATATTTTTATTCATGCTCATGGGATAGGAAGCCCTATGACTCTTGGCTAAGATACAAGTATCACATTTTAAGTCTAAGTGTGTTACATTTGAAAATAAGCAGGTAGTAAATGCTTTAAATATCCAAATGATGGATGCTCAAGTCGACGATGACATAACCAAATTTATCTCTCCTTGTTACCAATCGTGTGTTGCATGTGGTTGGTTCTTCCTGAACTGAAGTCATCCACGTAATATAGACCCCCTCTTAGTACCACGCCCAATGATCTCCTTGGTGGGCATATCCTGAAGAAGGAAAAAAGTAGAATACATCAATACCACACATTTAAGATATAAAGTAACTTGACTTACAAAAATCAATCTATTTGAAAGAGAGGGTACAAGTAATGTTTTAGATAATGACAAAGATGGATATAAAGTCACTATTCCAGCCCCTGTAATTGGATAAGTGACCCCATTATCATTTACAACACAAATCCATCTCGATTGGGTTGTATTAGATAAATCCTTTGGGTCAAATGTCATATGATTTGTAGCTCTAAATTTGAGAATTCAGTCCTCATTATCATGATGAGTAGAGATATGAAATGATTTACTTAAAATACCTGGATCTTGGGAAGATTTTTCTTGAGGAATGAGGGATAGTGACACATCACTAGTAGCCACAACAGCTCTCTCAATGGTTTTCCATTTTTTCCATGCTTGAAGATCATTCCACCAACTGGATATCCATGTAGTTTGAAGTAGTTTTCACAAGTGTGTTTGTAGTTGCCACAATAGGTACATTTCATGCCATCATAAGGTGGTCTAGGTTTGGGTGAGTAGTTGGATTTCCCACTACCTAGGGAAAGAGTTCCTATTCCTGGTCTAGGTGTCATCTGATTATGGTTTTCCTTGATCCCTTTGGAAACCATGATTGCTTCTGAAGTCATATCTACACCCATGGTCATCACGATCTGCCTAACCTCTTCCCCACGGACGAATCCATAGGCCTATTCCACTGTAGGGAATGGTTTAATTTGAAACATATCACTTCGGGTTTTATCTAATCTGTCATCGAGTCCATCAAGGAAGTTATAAACGCGATCTTCTTGTAAGATGAAGTTGTATTTCTGTATGTCAGTAGCACACTCCATCAGATTGGGACGACGAAAATAAATTTCTCGCCACAACTCTTAAAGGTCATTATAGTATTTTTTAATGGATCCACCCGCTTTCTCCATACGAGTAACCCGTTGGTGGAGATCATAAAGTTGAGACGTGTCTGTCCCATCAAAATAAGTTGTAGTAATAGAATCCTAAACCTGTTTTGCAGTTGAAAATCGAATAAAATTGGAAATCAAAGAAGGATATATTGAATTGATCAACCATCCCTTCACAATGACGTTTTCAATACGCCATCTCCTGAATGAAGGGTCGGTTTTTTGGAGGCTGAGAAAAATCACCATTATATATATCCTAACTTGTCCTTGCTAGAGATATACATCTCGATCACCTGGACCATAAGGTATAGTTGGATTCTCCCAACTTGATACCAATCGAGGTAGTCGAAGATTCAACCAACAATGGTTAGGAGGGAAGTCTTGGCTCTAATGATGACCTCAATCATTTTTGTAGTCAAATCATTAAGGATGAAATTGGTGGTTATGTACCTAGATTCAGCCATAAAATTTATAGGTTTTGGTGGTTGTACCGTGGAGACCGGAGTTAAGTGTTATAAAGTAGTATAAAGTGACATCAAAATATTCCACTCAGATTTGAGTAAAAACCCACAATGTAGCTACAAGCTTAGAAAAAAAATTTCACGTAGAGTGTTTTCTCCTTCGATGGTTGAAATCTCTATGTAGTTGGAAAAATTTCTTTCAAGTGCATATTCTTCTTTATCTCTTAACCCTTTTGCCTAGAGTTGTCTATATTCTTCTCTAACTTCTTCTGGAAGATCTATGTTCTTCCCAACTATTAGAGACCCAAAACCCAAAATAATCATAAGGTAGGAGGTGTTGGACCCGACAACTACGGCAGCTGAGGTTGCGACGGTTGTAGGGGGTTCTATTGATGTCGCAAATTGGGACGCGATAGCAATATGATGATGTAGACTGTGAAAGAACCCACGACAAAAAAAGGAACGAGGATAAGGAACCCGCAACAGCTCCCGGAGGGGTTCTATTGTTGTCGCAACGGCAGCACTGACGCTAAGCAGATATGGCTACTCTTGATACTAGATGGTGGCAGCACTAGTGGTTCCGGTGAGGACAGAGTATGTGACAACACTTGTAGGCAGCTATTTTTTTTAATTCTTGATGTTTTCATTTGTACGGCAATAACCATACGACAAAATATGATATTCATTCGTAAAAATAACCACCCTATTCTTAATCAAAGCTCCTTTCTTTATATTACACTCTACCTCTGAAACTGGAATATTTTTATTCATTTCTATAACCATCATACCGCTCCACTGTTGCCCATACCCTGCTTCCTGTTAGGAAATTTGGATCAAATGGTATAATCATAAATTCCCCTTCCCAAGATCCTTCTTAGCAGAATATCAAATAACAGAAAAATAGAGAATACACAACACAAGAATTATAGTGGAAACTCTAAATTGGAGAAAAACCACTTTCGTTGTCAAAAGACAACCAGAGAAAAATTCACTATATGAAAAATTGTTACAACCACACTCTCAATGATTTTCTCACACACCCAAAAGACAAGAGTAATTACAAGCCTAAGAGAATTTTCCACAAAATTCTCTTACTCAAAAACTTCTCATATAAGTTTTTTCTCTATTTTTGGGATTATTAACAATGAAGAAATGAAGCCATATTTATAGCCTTTAAGTTCCCATTTCATATGCCAAACATTTCTTCATTCAACAAAATTAGGCTACCTAATTTTCCTATTCTTTATTCAAACAAGGTTAGACACCTCCATCTTTGACAATATGGTAAACCACCTTCCATGAATTTTCTTCTAAATTAGGCACCTCCTATTTTGACTAACAAACCTAATATTATTTTTAATCAATCACAACAATCTCCACCTTGATTAAAAAATAAACATAGTTACCATTACAACATTGTCTACTCCAACAGTCATAATTCTCTACACCTAGAATTATCATACTCCACCATAAAGAGTACACCCACTTAGAATTAATCACCAATTCTAAGAATTTCACATTGGCTCATGTCAAAAAAAAACAATTTGCTGAAATTTATGGTGCAACTCTCACACTTGGTTTTCTCGAGAGTTCATCAGCCATCAACATCCTTTCCACCACACACTTTGCATCTATACCAAGCCAATACCCGTATGAAAACTTGTGGACCCGCTACCAGTAACACACCCTCTTTCATGACAATATTTAGAGACTAGCGGCATGCTATGAGGATGTACATGCTCTTTTCAAAAAGCATCATTATAGTTTTGAAAACAGACATACTATTAGCGTCACCTTCGGTATTTGAGCTTCTTATTGAATTAGCTCCACCCTTAGAAAAATTTCTTTTGAGGTGCCCAGATTTTCCACACCCCCAACACACTATCTTCTTTTTCATGAAATTGTTTTTCTTTCAGTTGTCAACTACCAATGTTGAGTTTTCAGGCAAAACATTTCTTCCACCACTCAACATTTTTTCTTTAGAAAACAGCTTGCTAGTAACTTCTGAAAAAATTATTTTCTCTTTTCCATGAATCAAGATAGGTTTCATGTGATCATAAGAAGATGGAAGAGACCAGATAAGCCTTAAAGCTATATCTTCATCATCAAGTTTAACTCCAATGGTTTCCAGTTCAGAGATAATACTATTGAGAACACTGAGATGGTCAGATATAATAGTTCCTTCATTCATACGCAAAGTATGAAACTGCTCTTTCAAATACACCCGATTTGAAACGCCTTTTGCCTGATACAATTCTTCAAGCTTTTCCTAGAGTTCTTTGGCCATAGATATTCCATGCACATTTGCAAGAATATTTTTGGCCAAACAAAGCCGAATTGCACTTGCAGCTCTCAGATCAAGATCTTCCCAATTTTCATCACTTATATTGGTTTTACTGGACTCAATACCAGTAACAAGGACTGGTTTTCCCTTTAACTCCTTGTGTAACCCATATTGGATCAATAAATCTTTGACTTGTACTTGCCACAAGCCAAAATTGATTCTCTTATCAAATTTCTCAATGTCAATCTTGACTCCTGACATTTCTCCTTCTTTCTTTGAAATTGGCTCTGATACTAGTTGTTAAGAAATTTGGATCAAATGGTATAATCACAAATTCTCCCTCCCAAGATCCTTCTTAGCAAAATATCAAATAACAGAGAAATAGAGAATACACAACACAAGAATTATAGTGGAAACTCCAAATTGGAGAAAAACCACTGTCGTTGTCAAAAGACAACCAGAGAAAAATTCACTATGGGAAAATTGTTACAACCACACTCTCAATGATTTTCTCACACACCCAAAAGACAAGAATAATTACAAGGCTAAGAGAATTTTTCCACAAAATTCTCTTACTCAAAAACTTCTCATATAAGTTTTTTTTCTCTATTTTTGGGATTATTAACAATGAAGAAATGAAGCCATATTTATAGCCTTCAAATTCCCATTTCATATGCCAAACATTTCTTCATTCAACAAAATTAAGCTACCTAATTTTCCTATTCTTTATTCAAACAAGGTTAGACACCTCCATCTTAGACAATATGGTAAACCACCTTTTATGAATTTTCTTTTAAATTAGGTACCTTCTATTTTGACTAACAAACATAATATTATTTTTAATCAATCACAACACTTCCCTCTACTACTGTGCCCACTAAAAGCATGTTGCTGCTCTACTTGCCCTACTTCTGCGGCACACGCCAACATTTATCACATATTATTATTTCTTATCTAATAGTTGTTTGTATAGTGTGTTGTATTCTGAATTAAGAATAGTTTCTTATTATTATCTATTTGGATTGAACGTTCATTTTATAAGTTCTTTCATATTTTTGCTTTTGCCCTTTCCTAGTTACGAAAGCCTCAGTTATCAAGCCCCACTTTATAAATGGGAAAGTTTCACTGAAAATACCGACTATCTAATCTAATGGTACCATTAGATCATCTTCATCAAGGAATCTATCTATATAGGATCAGATTTAATGTACAGAATTTATAATGAAGCAAATTTAGTCACTGTACTTTTTCTCAATATGAAGCCATGTAGATCATCTGATGGTTCATTTCGTGTTATGTACTTTTGGTTTGACATGAGCTTATTTTCTTACTGCAAGACACAACACACAACAACAAAAAAAAAGAATTACTTCTTTGGATTTTTGAACTAATCTTGTCCACTAAAATTGTGGATAAACTAAATTTATTTCCTATAACAAAAGCAATCTATATATTAAACTTGATTAACTCTGGTGAAGAAGAATATATATATTTAAGGAAATTTGTGCTATAAATTGTTGAAATTATCAGAAATAGTTGGTGCAGTCTGTCTTCTCTTATCTCTCCATGTCTCTCCCCACATTCTTGCCTCTGCCACAGCTCTTTCTCTTTCTGAGTCATTATTATTTAACATCCTCGTCGTTTCTTTTGGAGATTCATTCCCTAAATCAACACAACTTTTTTTGTGATCATCAATACTGTTAAAACCTTTATTTGGATCATATCGACGTGATTTTAAGTAATCCAAAGCCTCTGCTATCTCACTCATGGAAGGTCTAGCACTAGCATCCTCTTTTAGACACATGAATGCCACTTCTAAAGCCTTCTTCAACATAGTTTTTTCAAACCTACCTTTTAACTGTGGATCTGCTAGTATTGTAATATCAGTATCTACTTCCCTCAACATTTTAAATGCCTGCACGTAAAACATACCAAAATAACTATCAAATACTTATTTCTTCCTCAAAACAACATAATCATATACATAAAAAAGGGGTTAAATAGCTTCTGAAGTACTTCAACTTTCATCTATTTTATACAAAGATATCTTGACTTTTTCTCTACACAAAAGTATCTAGATTTTTATCTCGTTTATACATTTTTTTTTTTGTGATAAAGTTCTACCGCATTACTTCATTTGTGTTAATTTGCTAACAAAACTTAATCACAAATAAAGGACCTATGTGTAAATGAGATAAAAGTCTAAATATCTTTGCGTAGAGAAAAAAAACAGATACCTTTAGGTAAATGGACTAAAGTTGGATACATCAGAAGCTCTTTTGCTGCTAAAGAAAAATTACTTCTATGGTTCATAAACTTATGTTTTTAGACACTCTAATTTCAAAATTTTCAAATGATATACTTTAATTATTATCTTTTATAGTTTAGAACGTACATGTACAAAAAAAATGGATACTTTAGTAATTAAATTTTACTAAATCTTAAATTCAAGGACTAAAGTGTATTTGTTTTAGAAAAAAAGTAAGCAATTAAGTGTACTACTTGAATTTTTAGGATTAAAACGTAAGTTTAGTGAATTGAGTGTACGAGGACCGTAGGCATATGGGTGTGTATTACCCACTCAACTAGCCTTTTATCACGACCAAAGGTATCATCGATTGCTTGTCGGCCAGTAATGAGCTCCAACAAGACTACACCAAAACTATAGATGTCAGATTTTGCTGTTAGTTTTCCAGTTTTTGCATATTCAGGAGCGCAATAACCTTGAGTGCCCATGACTCGTGTAGAGACATGTGACCTATCTCCACTTGGACCAAATTTGGCAAGACCAAAGTCGGAGAGTTTTGGGTGGAATCCTTCTCCTAATAGTATGTTTGCTGATTTTACATCTCTATATATCACAGGTGGCTTTGCTTCATCATGAAGATATTGTAATCCTTTAGCTACTCCTGTAGCTATCATCATCCTCGTATTCCAATCAAGTGTTTGCCGACTTTGTGAGTAATCTGTTCCACACAATTGTATAATGTCATGTAATATATCTTAGGTTTTGCTAATTCATACATAAATATAAGGTGGAAACATAATTGGGGATACAACCACAACATGCACAAACTCAACCCGACACGACTAGAGATGTAAATTAGATGTCCCATTCCATGTTCTATTATTATCACTTATAGACTCATAGTTTAAAATGATATAATGTAATCTAATCTTAGATCTTGTGATTCATATATAAATATAAAAAAAGTGTAAATATCGTAAATTTATAATAGATCTTAAATGATGTATCAAATGAAATTGTGATAAATCAGTTTTTTTTTTTTTGTAATATTTTTACGATATATAATAGTGCACTAAATATAAGGTGACAATTTACACTATAACAAGAACACGAACCCAACTCGACATGGTTAGAGATGTACAATGGTTGTCCCATCCTATCACAAAATAATGCTATATAGCACAAGTGAGGATGCATATTTGCTCGGGTGTACAGTCATAGATGTGAAGTAAGCTTAGCATAACAAGGAGGGAGGATTGTGAGATTTTGACACCTAAATGGTATTGAGTGGTGTAGTCGGGATAAAAAGCATTTTCCCATCATATATTCTATTCAAAATTGTAACTAATGGGCTCGTTGTTCAAAATTGTTACATTTCATCTCATTTATCCTATTGATTGCAATTTTAATATGCCTCAATTTAAACTAAATGTCACATCATTTTTTTTCTTTTTGTTAATCTATATTATAAAATATAATACTTTATTCTGTTTTTTTTTATATTTTTACTTGTTCAATTTAATGATATATCTCAACTTATATCATCCTATTATCATATCAACTCATTAATGAATAAGTATGTGATGAGTTCTTAAAATTAATAAGCTAAGTTATAACATGGGATAATAAGACATTACATTTCATTTTATACCATTAGATACTATTAATTTTTTTAATTATAATTAACTATTAATTCTTTTATGTTAGTAAAAGTATTAAATTTTGTTATTATTATAAATGAATAAATTAATTAAAAATAATTTAATTTTTCTAATAAAAATATGAATATAGACAAAAAAAAAATATATATATATATATATATATAACCTTGTGATATTTCATATAATCTTGATATAGCATCAAAAAGGGTAACCTACCATGTAGGTGATCTGCCAAGCAACCAAATGGCATATATTCATAGACAAGAAGACGTTGATCCCCTTCAGCACAATAGCCAATCAAATTCACAAGGTTAGGATGACACACAAGAGAAAGCATGAGAACCTCCACTAAAAACTCTTTTTCTCCTTGAAAACCACTCTTATCAAGTTGTTTAACAGCTACTACCTGATAAAACCAACGCTCTATCAAAAGGTAAATGTAATTGTAAAGAAAACCATAAAAAATATCACTAAGGGCTAGTTTTTAAGTTCTTATGTTTTCAAGTTCTGTTTTGTATGTTTCAAATTAGTTTTTTTGTTTTCTAATAACTTATAATATGATTTTTTAAAACATTTTTTTTATAAGTTTCAAAAATAATAAAAATTACATGTAAAAATGGAACTGAATTTCAATATGATTTTGAACATGAAAATAGAATTAATTTAAAAAAAAAAAAAAAAACTCATTTTAAAAACTTATGTTCAGAAACTGGAACTGAAAAATAGAATTAGCTACAAAAGCACACCTTAAGTTATTATAAATATCATATCATACATTAAAAAGACTACCTGGCAAGTTCTTTCTAGTCGTCCTTTGTATACAGCTCCGAATCCACCTTGCCCAAGTAACGAGTCTTCCCTAAAATTTTTGGTTGCAGTTGCTAGCTCACGGAAGCTGAATGTTTGTGCGTTGTGATTAGAATGAATAACACTACTCTCAACTTCTGAAGCTGATAATTGAACAAAGCTCATTAAAAGTAGATACTTGATAAATAAATAAAAAGAGATTGTTGTTATGATGTATTAATTCAAAATCGTTATACTATAATTCCAATAAAATGATTGTTTCACTTAATAAGAAATTAGTATTCCTAATTCATTTTCATTTTATTAAGGAATTATTTTATAACAATTTTAATTTATGATTAAATAATTAGTTTTGTGATTATGATTAATTTATAAAAATAATTACCATTATATTTAATAACAATTTTTATTTAGTGATTTTCAAGAAAATAAAATCAAAAATCACATAAAAGATTTTTGGTAATATTTTATGTTTTTTTTGTTATTATTTACAAATTTTATTGTTTTAATTATTTTTTTAAAATACTTATACATACAAAATTATAAGAATTGTTTACTCTCTAAAAATGTGTTTGGTGAAAAATTAATACAAAAATCTAATTTAAAAATATTATTTTTAATACAAAAATCTTTAAAAAAAATATAAATCAAAATAAAAAATTGTTATTAAATATATCTAATTACAAAATCACTTAATAAAAAAATATCACTTTATAATCATTATCAATCAAACTCTATAATCAAAATATACTTTTTTCCCTTAAAAAAAAAAAGTATGCAGTTCATGAATTGACTTAGAAGATTCCCCTCCTGGTTCAATAATAGGGTATCTTTCTCAAACTGAGGTGGTTCAATAAGGTCTTGTTTTATAATGAGTTTTTTTTTCTTTCTTTTATTTGAAGTTGATTTGCATTTTCTAATTCATTTGTTAAAAAAAAAAGAGAAACTCATTTAATCATAACGAAATATGTTCTCTGTTTTTAAAATATTAAAAGTGAGCCCATGCATAAACTTGTTTGGTAATTCCCAATAATATTTTTTTTTTCAGATTATCATATTAGAAAACGATGTAGATTTATACAAAATGGTGTACCATATTTGTTTTAAAATTTGATTCCTGTCAGTTAATTTGTAAATTTTATTGTAAGGCACTCACAAAAAGACACTCTGTATATATAGAATCCAATTTATAAATGCTGATAACTTCTGTTATATAATTTCCTCATGTCTATTGAATGAGAAAGTGCAGCCAATGTTATTATAATGGTCTGTTTTTAATTCAAGTCTCCCTACATTTACTATTTTTTTTAAATGTTAAGTCATTGTAAAAATAAAAATAGATAAAATATACATTTTATCACCCTATGTTAATTAAACACTTACTTATAATCATAATTAGATAAAATTATCATTAATTAATCGTTCTTATAACGATAACATTTGAATGGTGATATTTTTTTTAAGTTATTACACACTCATAGACATAGAATTCAAACCCACGCCCTCTAGCGCTTCAAAAGGTTACTATTTTAAATGTGTTGGTTTCTAACTTGTTCACGCACTATTAAGGAATCGGAATCTGGATTTCAACATAGAGGTATTCGAGGAATCAATCCTACCTATTCATGTTTTCAGAAACCAATCAATACAAGGATTGTAATTTCATTCCGTAATAATAAATGGACGTCAATATCATAGAAAATTCACAACAATTAATGAGAAATAAACACAAAATCAATTCGATTTTAAAAACAGGTAAACAGGAAAAGAAAACAAAAAACTTACCAGGAGAAAATGCAGGGATATTAAAAATGGGAGAAGGTTTGTTTTGTCTCTTGGGATCAGTGGCATCTTTATTTCCCTTCAACTTCTCCTTGCGGGAGCCGAAACATGGACAATAACTCATTTGCTGCTGCCCAATCAAAATCAGAAATCGTTTTTGAAAACACATAAAACGTCCCACCACCACTAACAACGAATTAATTAAAACAAATACCAAATCACTTAGATTCTTCTTCTAACAACAGCTCACAATCACAATCCTTCTCACGCAATTTGACATTTGTTTTCTTCTTCATATATATGAAATCATCTACCTCGATAAAAAATATGATTAATATATATATTTAGGATGTACAAAAATCATAAATTAATATATTCTTTTGTAGAAACATATATTTTTATTTTTGATAGTTTTATAGAAACATATTTAAGACAATATCAAAATACGTTTTTTTTTCTCAAATATCATTTTTATCTCATTATTTTTTGTTTAGAAAAAAAAAATCCCCTATTACATTTATTGGTTGACAATTATTTTAATTAATAATATTAAAATATAATTAATTATAAGAACATAATAGAAAATTTATTCAATTTTATTACGTTAATAAGAGAAATTAATTTAACAATATCATTACCTAAATTCTATTGTTCCATGCAATTTAATTGATCTATGCAAAAATGTTTTACTGTTTTGACGTGTGTCATTGTGTCATTATTTATTTGAAGTTTAAATTTTTTAATTAACATGTATTTATTATATCCAAATTTTATGCCATATTTATTTTTATAAAATATTTTATACCATATAAAAAATTATGCATTAAGTTCCTATATATTTACCATATCCAACTTTTAAACAATATATTTTTTTATAACATATTTTATACCATATAAAACTTATTTATCATATAGACAACTATGCAGTAATATGGTAATTTCAAATAATTGTTCCTTTTCATATATTCCTCGTTGAGGTGGTTAAGAACTGAACCTCGTATGCCGCTAGGTGTAGCTCGGGTGGTATCCTTATCCATTAAAGTGTGGCTTTAAAGGTGGCCAGTCGAATCCCGTTAAGAGAGTGTGTCTACCTTTGTTACGTTAAAAAAACAAAAACAAACCCCTTATCTCATACATGTATAACCATTCCTACATTCGCATATTCGATGATTCGTATATGTGAATGAAAATGTATAGTAATTTTGAATATTGAAATTAGATCACTTTAATTCTATCCAAAATATCGAAAAATTATCTTAAAAATAAACTTATATCACCTTAAATAAACTAATTACAAATGATTGAAAGCAAACCGTAAAGTATGACTAGTATCCCAATTTCCTCTAATTTACTAGAATTTTTTCGATACTTTGGGAATACATACTCTCTTGGAAAAAGATTGATGTTATCTTAGTTTGTTAACTTTTCATCTGAATAATTGGGGAAGTCCTATTCTACAGGAAGTTGATTTGTATTTACCAATTCTTTAGGAGAATCCCATAAGTTTTGGAGTTATTAGTCATGGGTTAGTAGTACGTCATTGCTTATTTGTTGCTTCGTTTGTTGCTACATTTTCTATTTTAGCAATCATCTAGTAAATAAAGATTATCAGCTTTAAATTCTATAATCATCTTACTTTTATTCAAGTTCATGTTGTAATAGTGGTGTTAGAGTCCCACTAGGCTTGAGGTGAAAAGCAACAGCTTTGTGTGACTTACAGCAGTAAGGACTATGGCAATAGAGAGCAACCACGTGTAGCCTTCTATAATTCACTTCAAAGGCCATTATGAAAATTAGAGTATCTTAATGAAAAACTTCCTAAGATCAAAGGAGTATTGTAGTATTATTGATCCAACTGGAGGAGTTACTGATGTCGCTTTGACAAACACACAGAAAAAGGCTTGAAAATATTAAAAACCTAAAGATCTCAAAGCAAAGAATTACTTGTTTCAAGCAATTCATCATACAAACTTAGAGGCCATCCCTGAGAAGAATACCTCTAACATATTTGAGATTCTATGAAAAAATACCAACAAAAATGATTTTTAAAATCGGTTATTAAAACCTATATTCGATCACTACGTAATAGCAAAAAAAAAACCAAAATCTGTTTAACAAATAATTGAAAAATTAAATATTAATTAATTACTTGAGAATTAAAGAACATAAACATCCATCAAATAAACAGTACAAACTTTAGAGATATGAATGGAGAAATTAAAGCATTATAAAACTTATCATAATGTTGTCATATGTTATTCAAGATCATCAGATTCTTCTCATGATGTTATAATTTGAACAAAGTGTTCTGTCAATTCTTCTCATAAATCATCAAAAATTTGCATATCATAGCCCCACTTGTTCCAACCAAAGAACTATATGTAATTAAATTCAAAATAAAAATGTAATATCATGAATTCACAAAAAATAACTTATATATGTTAAAAGATTAGTAAAAGAGATTATCACATCGACACCGAACTGATATAATAATAACCTTATCCCTTCAAAGTCATATTAGCATTGTATTAATCTTTTGTCTATAAATATGAAGTTATCTAGAATCAAGATGATATTTTTAATATTATAATGAGTTTTAAATATGAAGTCAAGTGTAACTTCGATTTGTTACTTGGGCTGGTTGAGTTTTGGTGCCCTTAAACTTATGGAACAACTATTTTTTGCCCAACCAACCCAAGTAACAAATCGGAGTTACACTTGAGTTCATATTTAAAGCTCATTATAGCATTAAAAATACCAGCTTGATTCCAGATAGATTCATATTTATACGCAAAAGATTAATACAATGCTAATATGATTTCGAAGGGATAAGATTATTATTATATCACTCTAGTGTTGATGTGGTAATCTCTTTTACTAATCTTTCAACATATATAAGTTATTTTTTGTAAATTCATGATATTACACCGGAATAATGATTCTTGGTGGTTTTCATGTACTTGGCTGGTGAGTGACTACCATGATGTTGTCATACAAGGAAACTAGGCAAAAGAGATGAGATGAAGTTTGGGCAAAAAATAGGTCCATATAACAATTCATTCCCCTGAATACATGAGTACATAAACATCCATCAAACAAAACATCCATTAAACAAGCTGCTAGACACAGGAATAGAAAAATTAAAGCATTATAAAAATTACTATGATGTTATCATATGCTATTTAAGATTATGAGAATCTTCTCCTGATTCTTCTTGTGATGATATAATTTGAACCATGTGTTCTTCCCATTCCTCTTGTAAATCATCAAAAATTTGTAGGTCATAGCCCGACTTGTTCCAACCAAAGAACTACATGTATTTAAATTCAAAATAAAAATGTAATTTCATGAATTCACAAAAAATAACTCATATATATTAAAAAGGTATATTGGTAAAAAATATTACCACTTCTTTAATTGGAATTTTGATATTTGTGATGATTTCACTCATAAACTTCATGATATAGTAACCATACATGACTCCATCATTTTATTGTGGAACCTACAAAAAAAGTGTACATTATTTTACATATTCGAACAACTTTATTATTCAATAGTAAAATTAATTAAATTATTAATATTCGCTTGTACATACCATAACTTTGTCCCATATAAGCTTATGAGATTTTTAAGGGCAATGCCTCTACTCTTGTTCCACAGCTTCCATGCCCTATCAAAGTTTATAACGATTATTTTTTTATTAAATATTACAAAGAACAATAGAAGAAAAATAGCTAGCTATAACTCTTACATTTCAACAACTATTTTTGTATTTTTACTCAATTCTATGGAAACTAAGTCACAGTACCAAACATGATTGCCATATAGATCAAGGATTACCAACATCTAATGATCTTGGCCTTGTTCAAACTTTAGTGTCCAAGGGATTATCAACTTCTATTTTGTGTTAAGTGTTAATGCCCTATCACATAATTGTTTAGCTCTGATGCTAACATCTTTATCTTGATATTGATTGACAAATGAAGAATCATAGAACATTACTAAATATGATGAGTGATTATCTTGAAGTCGATAATAACATGTCCTATATAAAACAAATATATATAAATATAATTATATATGTTCTACATAAATAAAATTTATTTATCGATTGAGGACTCACCTTGTCCGCACTTGAATTATACTTAAATCAATCATTTGATATTCAAATAACTGCAATATACACTTTATCGATATATAGGTTTGGCCAATGTCTACACCAGAAATTTTTATAGGAAATGTCACAATACATTCATCATTTATGCTAGATGCCCTCGCAACAATAGTCATCAAAGTGCCAAAAATTTTCCTGAAATTTATAGTATAATCATAACTATACTTTTTCCATGGCTTCTTCTTGAATGACTTAGTGCACGATGATTTCCCACTAGACATAGATTTACCATGAGATACTTGCTTTGTATCTCTTACATGTGCCACACTTACTAATTCTGGTATAAGAGACTAAAGAAGAAGTATTATATATGTTAGTAACAATAAAAGAATAATAATATAATAGTAGTAAAAGAAGTGTTATTTTAAGTAAAAAAGTAGTACCATGTCAAAATTAATCACAACTTGACTCGACGAACAAGCCATATATTGTCCAACCGCTTCTTGGACTGTGGTAGCATCAGAAGGCACAGGTAGTGGAAAATCATGGAGCAATGATTGATCAATTACCATTTGCCAATAATTTGGTAAATATTGATTATGAATAATTCGATCATTGCTCAATTGTTGTACCATTCCAATAGCAACAAAGTTTGTTGATGAATAATGTTTCAATAAACATTAAATATTCTATAAAACATTTAAGAATTATATATAATAAATAAAATATTTAATAAAAAAATAAAAATAATAGACTATCTATATAAACTTTAAATCTTACCATAAATGATTCATCAAATAGAGGAGGACTCCCATGTGGGGTAGTTATTGGAAGTACATTCTCATCAAAATGTTCATTGTGATGTGATGGATGGTAAGAATGCACAGATTACATTGGAGAAAATGAACCACTACCTGATTGCATCTGCATTCCTGGCATAAAGGGAGGACCAATAGGATGACTATATCCCATACATGATATTGGTTGGGCGCCATGAGATTGCATAGGTGGTATTGATGGTGGTACGCCTAGCATGGATAGTGGTATATCTGGCTGGATGGTTGCATGCATGGCCAATATGGCATGCCCTGATTGTAGTATACTAACATGCCTAACATGTGTTGTGATTAATATTCTTTTAAAGTGGCAATCTCACTTAACATTAAGGCCTTAAAGAAGCTGAGTTCTTCTTCAATTTTATAGTACTTCTCCTTACTGACCATCTGAGGCTTTTGTTTTGGAATGTTAAAAAACTTCATATAACCATCATATTGGCTTCCTCCCTTAACACGACTAGGATGCCCATGTCCGAATCCATGATATATAGCATCTCTCCCTAGTTGTTCGATTATTTCACCCCTGGCTATTTATTCTTGAACAACTCTCTATAAATAATAAAGTAAACAAACATATCATACATTATTACATCAAGTAGCAAAATCATAAGGAATTTGTATAAAGTTAAATTACTAACCAACTTATTTAGTTGCTCTTCTCTTCATTTAGTCATTGGTATCGACTTCTTTGTTTTGGGGGTCTTTGTTTCTATATACAATTCAAAATAGGCAATCAATCTACCCAATTTAGCTTCCTATATAAATTAAATAAATTTATTAACCAGGACATCAACTTAAATTTGAGGAAAATAAATATAAAAATATTTATAAATTAAAAACTTAATAATATCATTCTTTGTCTAACTTCAGGATTTGAAGACCTCCCAGTACGGTTAGGAAGAACATTATGCATTTGTATATTCTGATGTTCTTCCCTAATAATTTGAAATTCATCCATATGCCTATAATCCACGAAATATTTCCAAACTTGGGGTTCAATCCAGGGGTGTTCTTTAGGGATTTTGTATAGTTGTGCTTCATCAAGTGGTTCCAAATATGAAAACACAATTTCTGGCCAATCTGGAAGTTTTGTATTCCTTCCATGCCTTATTTGCAATCTTATAACACTTTCTCATCCAAGTGTTAAGCACTTTATAACAATTCTGTAAAAACACTCTACAAAAGATGAGATATAATACAAAAAGATATAATATATGTAATTAATTATAAAATAAAAGAGATTTACACAAATGGTTTTTCATATTTTGAACTTTGTAGCTTCGTCAACCTTAGTCCAATCATATATATTGATTGGTATACTTGACTTCACTAGTCTACCAATAGAGGATTTCAATTGTTGGCCATTTTCCCCCAATGGATTACCATTAGCATCAAATAGAACGGGTACTCTATCATTTAGGTTAAGTGGAGCATTAGGTATATTCTCCTAACCCCTTCTTTTCAAATGCCCTAATGGATCATTTGGGTCTACAATCTCTGGTACCCTAGGATTCATAAAATATTTGCAAACAATGATGAAATAGAAATTAATTGATAATTTTAATTCCAAACATATAAACATGCAAGAGTTAATAGAATAATATAGAACATACATTATGTTTAATTAGGTTGTTGATTATATATATATATATATACATTCCTTCACAATAACTTCGAGTCCATAACGAAGAATCATCGTCATCAACTAGATCATCACATACATTAGACAATTTGTTTAAGAAATGACTAGTATTGGATAATGTATCAAGCATGTCATCATCTTCTAAAGCATCATAATGGTATAACTCTTTTTTGTGGAGGCGTTAACACAATAGACCATCTTGTGTCAATTTGATCGCTTACGTAAAATACTTGTTTTGCATGAAGTGCTAATGTGAAAAGATCATCAGTGTGACTTATCTTGGATAAATTTACAAGGGTAAATATCCAACATTGATAAAATCTTCGACCCAATCACACAAGAATACTATTTCATGGAAAACCTCATAATTGAGTTCCCAAATTTCTTGAATTATACCATAATATGTTCTATCATAAAGTACAAGATTACCATCTTTTGAACTGGAAAATTGCATAGCTTGTGCAACCATCTTCATACCACTATTCTGATTTACTCGAACTTTGTCCCTTACTTCAGTCGTAAACCTGGGTCCATCAATTGTGAAACTAGAATATGATTTGACATCAAATTTTGGACCATGTGCAAGCCATTCGAAACTTTCTATTATTTTATGATTGGGTTTGTTGAGTTCAACTCAAATCTATGCATACAAAAACATGAAATGTGTTTAAAACAAAGTTTTAAAACATTGCATAGAAGTACTAATGAATTCTTATATGTGACACTTACATGGTTGCAAAACCAATTAATAAGGTCTCGCTTATGTTCATCATACAACCATTTTTCTCCTCCCTTTTTTTATAACGAGGATAGATCTTCAGTAAGTTTATATGCATTATGTAATGTTATTAAAGATATATAAATTATATATCATTAATATTTAAATAGAAAATAATTTTATTTTAAATGAAAAGGATGAACATATCATCACTTACTCTATGTACGGTTGTGCCTCCTTATTATTTACCAAAATGGTTCAGTGTGCTTTTTCCCATCGACTATGATCAATAAAAAATTTCTTACATCCACTAAGCATAGGGTTATCTACTTGGATCATGTGACGTTCTAAGAACAACTTGTGCGTAGGATTCCCAATTTCAATGCAACCACTAAAGTATTCAAAACAAAACTCAATGGCCTCTTCAGCAATATAACGTTCCGCCATGCATCCTTTAGGTCAATTTCTATTATTTACATATCCTTTAAGGACTTGCATATATCTCTCAAAAGGTTACATCCACCTTAAGTAAGTAGGACCATACAATTGAACCTCTTAAACTAAATGAATACACAAGTGAATCATTATATCGAAGAAAGAAAGAGGAAAATATTTTTCAAGTAGACATAAATTCTCTACAACATCTTTCTGTAAAGAGTTTAACTCGTCAAATGATATACATTTCTTGCATATTGTATTGACAGTCATGTGATTTCAATCCATAAAGTTTCTTATCAGTGATAGACACAAAATTTCTTAAGTTGGATGAGTAACCATCAAGAACTTTCACATCTGCCAAACATTTACAAAAAACATCCTTTTTGTTGACATTGTATATGATGCAGGTGACAAGTATGTTTGATTCTTATCATTTTCCACCCTCGGTTCCAATTCAAGTCGTATGCCTATTTTTTTTAAATCCAGTCTTGCTTTAATTACATCCTTCATTTTTCTAGGTATATTAAGTAATGTACCAATCAAGCTCTCACATACATTTTTCTCAATGTGCATGTGATGACTCTATGAAAATAGAGTCATTAGCGCAATTTTTTACTTAGTATTTATTTTTTTTATTCAATAAATAGTATTTTTTTTGTCAAAAATATTAAAATATAAACTTTTTAATGAAAATGGGTGAAAATATATTTTTTTGGAATTCTCCCTAGTGTTACAAAGATTTTTTTGGTTTTAAACTAGGAGAAATGTTATTTCATGGTACTGATAAGTGCTCAAAAAGCACTAAAATAACCATGATTTTATGCACATTAATTGATTAATATATATATATATATATATATTTATATGTTTTATCATATATTTATATATATTTGTCTTTTTTGGAATCACGGGTATTTTTATTGTTTTTCAGGTATTTTGGCTTAAAAACGTAACTTAAAGACTCAAAGAGGAATACTGGAAGCAATACATCACAAATATATTAATAAATAAATGGGGAAAGGTCAATAAATATGGAAAAATTGGATAAAATGGGTCAGGTCAAAAATGTCAAAAAGAAAATCGTGCCGCGCGCGCCACGCCGCCCTGGGAGCCGCGCGCCGGCGCCCGGCCGCGCGCGATGCGCCCCACGTCGGCGCGCGTCGGCGCGCGCCCGATCCAGTTCCGCGCGTGCCCGTGCGTGCAGCGCCTGCCATCAGCGCGCGCCCCTGCGCGCCCAGCTGCCCTCCGTGCGCGCCAACGCCCATTTCGCCCCATTTTTCACGTGCAGCCGCCCCATGACATCATGTTGACGTCATCAATGACCTCAGCATTTGCACTACGCGTTTTCACATTTTTTTAACATTTTTTCACTCATTTTTTCTCTCCATCCTCACCTATAAATACACCCCTTCTCTTCACTAAACATTGGAGTATTTATGGATATAATAAACATAGATTCAATAAACATTTATGCAAATTTTATCTGTTAAAACAGTGGAGTATTTATGGATATAATAACTAAGTTAATTATGCTTGCTCATATTATTTAGGTTATTATAGATATGAATTGATATTTATTGATTCTCTCTTTTTTGTATGAATACCACCTTTGGTGGGGTTAGATATTCTTTGTTAACTAAACAAATCAATTAATACCTATGGGTGGGGTTGATACCTAATTTGGTTAATTAAATTATTTCCTTTTTTTCTAAGAGATTGAAAATGAACCATTTAAATGCCACCTTTGGTTGGGTTAGACAGTTTAAACTTTATTCAAGGTGTCTAAATTAAACCTAAGAATTTAGTTATCCGAGTACTAACTTTCAAGTTTTAAAACCACTACTGAAAACATGTTGTCAATACATTTTCAGATAATGATTCTTATAAAAACTTTTGAAATAGAGCTTCACTCTAACTAGGCGATTGTACCAACAAATAAAAGAGCCTACTCTAAAACAATTAGGCAGGTTAACTAAACCTTAAAATCTAATTTTGATTTAAGTTTGTAATGAAAAATAATATATTTCTCTCTAACATTCTTAATATAAAATCTTGAATAAAAATAAAATCAATTCATTTTAGAGATTTTTACCTATTTAATATTTACTTAAGCATATGACGTTATTATTACATTAAATGTTATAAGCAGTACTAGCGAGTTAAATTTAATCACCAGAGACAAATTAAATATAACATGTAAGAATAAAGCATAAAAAATAAGCGTAAAGAAAATAAAATCCTTACGAACTTGATGCTATTCCGTTCTTGGAAAACCTCAATGGAATTTGCACTCCCATTTATTGAATCAAAAAAGCTAATAAATTACAAAAACATAACTAGTTCTTCCCAAAGGGAAGAACTCTAAAACTAAGAGAAATTAACTAAGAAAAGCTAAAACCTAAGAAAAACTAAAAAATCTAAGAAAAGAGAAAGAAAGAAGAAGAGAATGTGTTTTGAGGTGTGGTATGAAGTGAAGAGAAGGGGTGTATTTATAGGTGAGGATGGAGAGAAAAAATGAGTGAAAAAATGTTAAAAAAAATGTGAAAACGGCGTAGTGCAAATCTTGAGTCATTGATGGCGTCGGCGTCATGATAATTTGCCGTGAAAAATGAGGCGAAAATGGCGTCGTATGACGTCTGCATGAACGTGGCGTCTTCTTGGCGTGGTAGTCTTGTAGCCTGTGAGCCTGATGGTAGGCGTAGCGATTTTCTCCTTTTGACCCATTTTATCCAATTTTCCATATTTATTGACCTTTCCCCATTTATTTATTAATATATTTGTGATGTATTGCTTCCGGTATTCCTCTTTGAGTCTTTAAGTTACGTTTTTAAGCCAAAATACGAAAAACAATAAAAATACGTGATTCCAAAAAGACAAATATATATAAATATATGATAAAACATATAAATATATATATATATATATATTAATCAATTAATGTGCATAAAATCATGGTTATTTTAGTGCTTTTGAGCACTTATCCTGACCCAACCGACTTCTTGCTAGTCCCTTAGCAAGAGAAGCGATAAAAACTAAAATTATACTATCCTAAATCACTTCAGTAGATTGACACGGTTGCATTTAGCTTTATGCAACAAACCTTTAAACCCACAGGTTGCCTAGTGAATGAGAGTTTGAATCTCGTGAGGGTTTTAGTAATGATACCCACAAACATTGAACTAAATGTAAAAATTAAAAGAAATAATAACAACAATCAACTTAAAAACTAAAATTACAACAAAATCAAAAATTAACGTTTAAGAATAAAAAAAAACAACATATCACAAAAATATCTCATACTTTTTAATCTCCTTTAAGATCATAATTAAAATCTCAAGCATAAGTTATTTTAATCTTTTTAAACAATCATGATTTATTATAATAATTAGTCGAATCATTTTCATATTTCATATCAAAAATGTATCAATTTAATTTCACCCAATTTCGGTGTCATAAATCGAATTCGCTTCGACTCTATTCCTCACAAGTCAATACTCTCGAAACTCTTGAATCCTATGGGTTCAAACACTCATACTAATTTATATGCGAAAAGAGTTGATGTATAGAAATGAACTAATATGTTCGCATATGTATAAAGAAGAAAAGGCTCAAAGTGTTATTTTGGCGTTGATCTCATGGAAGGAATCAAATGTATAAATTATAAAGATATCATATATAAAAATTATTTTCATGCATAAATCAAACTCATTAAGAAAAAAATTTCCAAGATATATGCCTTTTACAAATGAAGAAAGTGCAATGACTTTTGAGAATTACTTCTATATCTTTCTTTTGTAATTGGCCTGTACGCACAAGTTTGTAGGCAATGTGGGTCGTAGTATGTAGATTATACTATATATTCTTTCTCTCTATATTTTTCGAAGATATTTTTCAATATATATCATTTTTAGAGAGTCAACCCATGCATGATTGTACATTTTTTCTTTTAGGTAATATATGGGTCATAGTATGTAGATTATACTATATATTCTTTATCTCTCTATTTTGTCTGAAGATACTTTTCAATATATATTATTTTTTTAGAGTCAACCCATTGTACAGATTGTACATTTTGTTTTTTAGGATTTTGGTGAGTGGTTAATTTTGTGGCTTTTTGTTTGATCTTGGTTTAGGTAACCCGAGATATGTCTCTCTTTTTTTATGAGTCATGCACGAATGAGATAAAAGCATATACTATCAATTTCTACTCAAATCATTTAATCTAAGCAAAAATAATAATAAAAAATATACGATACTCTATTAAGATGAGAAAAAATTCATACATTAATTATTAATGCCTATAGAGATCATCTAAGAATTTGAAGAAATAAGAAATGTGTTTGGAGTAGAAAAAATATATATTTCACTCTCAATAAGGGAAATTAGGCTCAAATTATATCTCACAAATGTAGTCTCCACTAAAACAAATTTACAAACACCGATTTTGGGTTTAACATAATTTCTACATCTTATCAAGAAATACTAGTTATGACAAACATTAACTAATTATCAAAAATAATTACCTAATATTGCATGATATGTTTCAAAAATTAATCTAACGGTACAAAAGACTTAACTATTTACTTAAATTTGATTTAAAGAAATGATAAATTTTTGTGAGAATTTTTTAATTCCAAAAATTACTAAATCACACAAGGAAAATAAAACCAAACACAAAAAATGAAGATGTGAACATAAAAAAGAAAAAATTAATAATATTTGTTTTTTTTTGAAATTTTTTTTTTAATTTTAAAATTGTTAAATCTTTTTTTTTCTTTTCTAATTAAGCATGGTAAGTTTTCACCAAATTAATTTCTTTTTCTAAGAGATTGAAAATGAACCATTTAAATGCCACCTTTGGTGGGGTTAGACAGTTTAAACTTTATTCAAGGTGTTTAAATTAAACCTAAGAATTTAGTTATCAGAGTACTAACTTTCAAGTTTTAAAACCCTTCTTGAAAACATGTTGTCAATACATTTTCGGATAATGATTCTTATAAAAACTTTTGAAATAGAGCTTCAACAACTCTGAGGGCGATTGTACCAACAAATAAAGACCTACTCTAAATTAGGCAGGATAACTAAACCTTAAAATCTAATTTTGATTTAAGTTTGTAATGAAAAATAATATATTTCTCTCTAACATTCTTAATATAAAATCTTGAATAAAAAAATAAAATCAATTCATTTTAGAGATTTTTACCTATTTAATATTTATGACATAACAACGTTATTATTACATCAAATGTTATAAACTGACTAGCGAGTTAAATTTAATCCATGAGACAAATTAAATATAACATGTAAGAATAAAGCATAAAAAATAAGCGTAAAGAAAATAAAATCCTTACGAGAACTTCGATGCTATTCAGATTCTTTGGGAAAACACTCAATCGGAATTTGCACTCCCATTTATTGAATCAAAAAACTAATAAATTACAAAAACATAACTAGTTCTTCCCAAAAAGGCAAGAACTCTAAAACAAGAGAAATTAACTAAGAAAAGCTAAAACCTAAGAAAAACTAAAAAATCTAAGAAAAGAGAGAAAGAAAGAGACAAGAGAATGTGTTTTGAGGTGTGGTATGAAGTGAAGAGAAGGGGTGTATTTATAGGTGAGGATGGAGAGAAAAAATGAGTGAAAAAATGTTAAAAAAAATGTGAAAACACGTAGTGCAATGCTGAGTCATTGATGACGTGACATGGCGTCATGGGGAAATTGCCACGTGAAAAATGGGGCGAAAATGGGCGTCGGCGCACGCGGAGAGCGGTAGCGCGGCGCCGGCCCGTGATAGCGGCCTGGCGCTATGCGAGTCTTGTGAGAGCAGTGAGATCTTGCGCCTTGGAGCTGGGCCCAAGCCTTGGGCCTTGGCAATCTGTAGCGGACGTGGGCGTCTTCTTGCCCAGTGAAGCCCGAGCGCCTTGTAGTCTAGGCGTGTTGAAGCGGCCCAGGCGGCCTTGTGGTGCGATTTTCTCCTTTTTGACATTTTTGACCTTTTTGACCCATTTTATCCAATTTTTCCATATTTATTGACCTTTCCCCATTTATTTATTAATATATTTGTGATGTATTGCTTCCAGTATTCCTCTTTGAGTCTTTAAGTTACGTTTTTAAGCCAAAATACCTGAAAAACAATAAAAATACCCGTGATTCCAAAAAAGACAAATATATATAAATATATGATAAAACATATAAATATATATATATTAATCAATTAATGTGCATAAAATCATGGTTATTTTAGTGCTTTTTGAGCACTTATCAGGTACATGAAGGTATAATCTTGGGCCATAAAATATCAACTAATGGCATTGAGGTGGATAGAGCTAAAATAGAAGTGATTGAGAAACTACCACCACCTAAAAATGTATGAGGAGTAAGAATTTTTCTTGGGCATGTAGGCTTTTATCATAGATTCATAAAAGATTTTTCCCAAATCTCCAAACCCTTGTGTAATCTTTTGGAAAAGGACATGCCTTTCAAGTTTGATGATAAATGTTTACCAACATTTCAAGTGCTTAAAGAGAGACTAGTGTCAGCACCAGTTATAGTCACATCGGATTGGAACAAGCCCTTTGAATTGATGTGTGATGCAAGCGATTTTTCTATTAGAGCTGTTCTTGGACAATGAAGGGACAAAAAAATTTGTGCCATATACTATGCAAGCAAGACACTGAATGAGGCCTAAATGAATTATACTACTATAGGGAAAGAGCTCCTAGCCATTGTATATGCCTTTGAAAAATTTAGATCTTATTTGGTTGGCACCAAAGTGACTGTTTACATAGATCATTCTAAAATAAAGTCTCTCATGACAAAGAATAATGCAAAACCAAGATTGATAAGATGGGTGCTCCTTCTACAAGAATTTGACTTGGAAATTCATGATAAAAAGGGAATAGAAAATCAGGTAGTAGACCATCTATCTAGACTAGAGAGAGAAGCAAAAATAGATGATAATATGGTAATTGGGGAATCTTTTCCAAATGAGCAACTATTTTCTATAGCTCAAATATAAGTTCCATGGTATGGAGACGTTGCAAATTTTCTTGCCGCCAACATTCTTCGACTGAACCTCACATGACAACAAAAGAAGAAGTTCTTCCAGGATATTAAACAATATTTTTGGAATGACCCTTACCTCTATAAAGAATGTGGTGATGGTATTTTGAAAATGTGTCCTTAATGATGTTGAAAGTATCCTTTACCAACGCTACAATCTACATATTTTAAGTTGGTTTTTTCAGTGAACTAACTTTAAATTCATTATAAGTTGGTTTTCACCAAAAATCGACTTTAAATCTTGACTTAAATGACTACTTTTATAGTAGTGAAAAAAAATATCAAGGGATAATATGAGTGAAAAGATATCAGTTTCAATCTCTTTGCAAAGAGTTTGAAATTATCCACATGGAGAAAGGAGAATCTATTGCTGAGTATTTTTCTAGAACACTCACAATAGCAAATAAGATGCATATTCACGGTGAAAAGCTAGAAGATGTTGTAGTGGTGGAAAAGAATAATGATCAACTCTCTATTAATGAATTGCAAAGTTTATTATTAGTCCATGAATAGAGAATGAAGAGTAATTACATAGAGAAACAAGCTTTTAAGGTGTCCAAATGGTAAATTTCCAACATGTAGTTATAGTAAAGGTCATCGATAAGGCTGAGAAGAACAAGGAAGAGGCAAAGGAGGACGTGATGGTGGCATAGCAGATTTTGACAAGTCCAATATTGAATGATATCGTTGCCACCAATATGGACATTTAAAATTTGAATGAAATTTAAATTTTCATTATGATAGAGAAGAAAATACTAATTTTGTTGAAAAGAAGAAAAGGAAAAAGAGATTTTGTTAATGGCTTATCGTGAAGAGGAAAATTCAAATATCTCATACCAAGATTTTGGCTACAATAATCACATGTGTGGTAACAAGAATTTATTAATTATTCAAAGATACTGTGAAACATGGAAACAATTCCAAGCTATCTAAATAGGGAAGGGTAATATTAAGTTGCAAATTGGAACTTATATTGTGAAAATTTATGATGTCTTTTATGTCCCAAACTTAAAGAGTAATGTCAATAGCATAGATCAACTACAAGAAAATGTGTATGCGATCATAATACATCGAGGTTGCTATCAAGCTATTCATCTAGAAAAAAGGTTGATAGCTCAAGTCAAAATGACAACAAATCCTATGTTTCTTTTACACTTTCAAAATGATATTCAAAAAATTTCACCATCCAAATGTCAGATTCATCTTGGTTGTGGCATAAGCTTTATGGCTTCATAACTTTAATGGCTTGAAGATCCTACAACAAAAGATTTTAGTGATAGCACTCCTCATATTAATTGTCCCTTAAAAGTTTTTGAAGAATATATGGTGGGAAAGCAAAATCGTGATCCTTTCCCTAGAGGAAATGCATGGAGGGCTAAAACGGCATTGCAACTTGTTCACTTAGACATTTTTGGCCTTATCAATCCAATATCAAATGGAAAAAAGAGGTACTTAATTACATTTACTGACATAGGCATACTTATATGAGAAAAAGTCTAAAGATCACGATTTGTTTAAGAACTTTAAGACTTTAGTTGAGAAAACAATCTAGGAAACAGATCAAAATTATTCAAACTTATAGTGCTGGTGAGTTCAATTCAAGTGCATTCTTTAAATTTAATGCATCATATGGAATTCATAGACAATTGACAATTGCTCTTCACCATAAAAAAATGTTGTGTCTAAAAGAAAGAATCGCATAATTCTAAACATGGTGTGAAACATGTTGAAAACCAGTGGCATTCTAAAAGGTTCTAGCCTAAAGAAGTAAATTAGAGTATACATGAGCTTAATATAAATCCAATTATTGCTATTAAATATATTACACCTGAAAAAAATTGGAGTGAATTCAAATCAATAGTTAATCACTTCAAATTTTTGGATGTATAGTATATTCTCATATTCTAGATGAGATGAAGACTAGAAGATAAGGCAGAAAAGTGTATCTTTTTTAGGAGTAAGTCTGTTTGTACTTTGTGACTATGTGTTGGCTTCCCGTGTGTAAAACACAGAGTCTATTTATTCTCTATGTAAGGTTGGTTATTACAGATAAGTAATGCACACAAGTACATAGTTAGGAATATTGTGATTGAAAGCATGTTTTCACACACCACGAGGTTACTTGTTTGGTATGCATGCTGAGCCATGAGTGGAAAATTTTGGCTCAATTTGGTGTGGATATTTATGCAAATTAGTTAGTAATTTTTGGAACAAAAAAATATGATATTCGCATCTCGTCACACCCCACGACAAGGGCCTCACCACACCCATCAATAAGGTTGTGGTAAGGTGATTGGTGAGGACCCTCGACAAGGGTGGTCATGTGCTTGGGTGACTTCTATAAATACTTTTCATTTAGAAAATATATAGCAAAACTCTGTCAAATTAACATTTTATTTTTTTTATTTTGGATTACTATTATCCTGAGTGTTGTTAAGTATTAATGATTCATGATTTTGGGGTAAATCTATGCTTTTTAGTGGTGAGTACTTGAGACGGTGTTTACAAGTAGATTTATATGAAGAGCTTGTATGGCTATGAGCCGTTTGTCGACTAATAGTTACCCTCGTGTAACTTTTTCTTATATGAGAAACCAATATAGTTGAGAGCCACATGTTAGCTGGTAGTTACATCCGTGAAACTTTTTGTTATGTGAGAACAACTCTATAAGTGTGAGTTAAGCTAAATTGTTGAGTTCACACATCTTTGGCTTTGTGCGATAAGTGGTAGACTGTGTGTCCTACTTTGATTTTGTATAATTCATGGATTTATTATATGTCCCATATTGTTATTGATTGTTCATGATTGAGGGTGGTTCTCATGCCTGATTATTCACTTTACACATTACTGATCTATGGTTCTAATCACACCATAGTGGGTGGTGTCATCTTAGGAAAAAATATAGGTTCGTATGTCCGATCAAGTTATTATAGAGGTGACAAACAAGGGTAGCAATAGATATTTTAGATAGTGGTCCTAACTGATAAAGATAATGGTGTTTGCCCCATAAGAATCTCGAGGATTTTACCACATAGGTAGGGATTTTATGTCGGTTTATCTCGTTATATTTGGTGTTGTACTTGTTCGATTGTTTGGCTAGTACAATCTCAGTTTAAATTGTGTATATCTCTACATATTGGGGTTTAAACTATGTTTAGAAAGCCTTTAATATTTATTTATTTCTTTTTGATTATTGATAATATATATGTTGATTATTTAGTACATGTTTGTGTTTATTTATACGGCTGCTATGATTATCATTTAAGTGTTTATCTTTCTATTGTCTGCATGTTTGGGTAGAGTCCTTAAGAGTCAGTATCTCCTTAACTTGATTGTGTATTAGGTCTTGGACTTCTTTAGTGTTGTTTTGCATGACTAGCTTGTTGTGTTACTATAATATGGGTTTATATTATGTATATGCAAATATATTTAATCAAGACTTTGATTATGAAGCTTATTTGTTTGTTATGTTTTGTATGATCATATGATGTGAGTGTACAATCATTATTTATCAAATATGTTCCCACATATGAAGTATTTAAGTGATTGAAAATCCTTTATTATTCCATTATGCATTGCTATTTTTTGTTTTCCATGCTTATGATTGTTGCTAGTTTGGACATGAGTTTATGAGGCACACTATCGCTATTATGTTTACTATAATAAATTATTTACTACTACTGGTTGTGTTTTTTTATGTGAGCAAGTTATTTTCCTAATTCACATTTGTGAGACCTACTTGGCCGAATTGGTATAGAGTTGGAAACAATATTCTATAGGTTAGCATTTCTACCCCTTATACAGGTCCCGATTACCTATTAGAGTTGAAAGAACAATGGACCTTGCAATTGTTTATAATTATGGAATTCTCAATTGGTATTAGAGAGGGTCGCCCCTATTTAGGCTTAACTGGATGGGTGCTCGATTCTAAAGCTCTAACTATACATACATATCCCTTGTATGTTTATGCCCTTTGTCTCCAGTGGAAAGGGTTGTTATTGTTTTATAAGGTTGCTCATCTTCATGAACTTTTGTTGCTTGCATTTTCCTTATTTTCTTGTTTATGCATTTTTCTTTCTCACTAGTTCTTTGTCTTGCAAAGTATATTTATTGCCATATTTGTTGCTACTCTTAGTTGTTTGATCCTTTAATAGTATTCTTTTCTACTAGTTGCTTTGGCATGTTCTTTATGTGTGCTTGCCTTGCTTACTATTTACTTCTTTTTCTATGGCTATTTGCATGAGCATCACATAAAATATTTTCATCATGTAGTATTAAAGTAGTAGGATTTTCTAACTGCACTCTTTTCATTCATATGCCATATCATATAGATTGCATATATTCTTTTTACTAGGTTGTTCTTTCTTGTACCTAGTATATTGTGTGTTGGTTCTTTGTTTGCTTCCTGTTAGTTTATGTTCATCTTTTGTATGCTCTTCCTTCTCTTGTGCTTTAGATGTATCTTTCAAGAAAACTGAGGTTGTTTCACAAGCTTATATACATGAGTATTTCTCTGTATTTTGCTTGGTTAGGTTTACCTTGTGCATATGTATGTTATATAGATCGTTTACTTATCTTTAGGACTCTTGACTTACATGCATTATTATGACTATACTAGTGTGTTTAGTTAGCATTCCTAGTGTTTGGGGTGTTGACAATGTCTAAGCATGTATCTTATTTTTGTGTTGGAACTTGAGTCTTTCTCACATACATTGATGTTTTTGTAGCATCCCTAGTTGCTTCTCTCTCTTGAGGGTACTACTTCTGTTGAGTTAGTCAATTTATTTCCTTCTCTTGACTAGCAATGATGTGAGTGTTGCTAATGATCTCTTTTGAGGCAACAATGTGAGTTTTGTTTTCATTATTCTCTATGAAGGCAACACTATACGATTTGTGCTGATGATCTCTCTTAAGGCACATTCTTGTCTTTTTGCCTATGATCTCCTTTGAGACCATCTTGGTCATCCCACTTGCTTATTGTTGTGTTTTGTGAGATTTACGATTTTACTCTCTATTAACATGATTCTCTTTTGTGAGTTTTTCTTAACATGCTTAGTATGCTTTCCTACTTCTGTACTGTTTATTTTCTATTATGTATATGCTTTTGTTTTAAGGGTGTTATGAAAGTGTAGGATGCATAAACATCTTTATTGGGAAATGTATATGTCAATTGCATGTTCTTAGGGGGAATGATGAGTTTGTTTTGCATTCTTGGTGTTTATCTTTTTTATGATTTTATGTTATGTTGTATGTTCTTATGATGCTTCCTTCTTCTTGACATCACTTTGTATAAACCATGCTTAAATAGGACTATTAGTATGACATGTTACATGCATAGTTTGCATTCTCTTGTTTCACATGTCATCCTATATGTTTGTCAACACTTTTGTTTTGATGTGCTCTATTGCATGTTTCCAACTTGTAGTTGTTTTCTTGATAATTGTTGTTAGAAAGCATGACACACATTTTCCTTGGGAGATTGGGATATCTTTCCATATTTGTGAGTATAATATGGGGTGAGTTTATAGGATCGAATACACCCAAGTGTTGTTGAGGGAGATAGTTGAGTCTCTAGGAGTGTGCCAACTTGGAAAATAATTGGACTAATAGTCAACTTCTTCTTAAGGATTCGTTTACAAATTTATATGGCTTTGATATTTGGGGGAAGATAGTTGAGTCACTAGGAGTGTGTCAACTTGGAAGATAGTTGGACTCCTAGTCAACTTCTTCTTACGGATTCATTGATACATTTATATGACATTTGTGTTTGACTGCCCATCCAGTTGATCTATTGTAAGCATATTGAGAAGCCTTTTATGACTTCCCACAACATGTATAGATGATCAATGAGATGCAATCTGCAAGTATATAGGCTATGCAAGTAATATAATGTACCAAAGTATGGATATCGATCCCACAAGGAGTTATATAACTTATAACCGAGTACCAATATAATTATTACAAATACTATTTAAAGAATAGAAAATTATAAATTAAAAAAATAAACAAAGACTAATTTTAAATCGCAAGACTCAACAACGACAAAGATATATAAGGAAATGATATAGGAATCTTTAATCTCCCAATTTTCTAACATGTGAATTACTAAAAGTACCCCAATATAATCATCAATCAATTATATGATCAATTAAATATAACCTAACAACATTCATCTCTCAAGTACACTACACACCATATAATAATTAACCGAATTATACTATCATGTCAATTAAATTGCATACTATTCGTTAAGTTCATCAATTATAGATCACACACATAAGAATTGTATCTCTCTACGTAGAAACTGTGCATATTATTTAATCAAGACAAATAATTAAATAATTATCACAAATCTATTTAATTGTCTCTATAGATCAATTGTTGGTCAAATAATTAATAGCATAAATATCAACTTAAATGATATAATTGAATTGCAATAACAATTGAGGCAAAATATTAGACCATCAAATATAAAAAATTAGGTTCATAAGATCCCTAGATTAATAAATTAGCTAGACATAATTATGTTCTTAAAGCTTAAATTTTTCATAAAGGAAGACAATACAATTTATAAAGAAAGGAGAAGAAGAAAAGATACACTCAATCTCTTGATTTGTAGTATTAATCTTCTCCTCAATCATTCACAAAGTTGGGTCTTCTTTAATCTCCTCTTGAACTTTTTCTCCTTGACAGTTGCTAGGGTTTTGATTCTTAATTGTGTGTTGTTTATGACCTCCCTATGGTGCTTTGAATAGATTAATATTGATCCTTATTAGATTAGGATTCATATTACTTTGATCTAAGGATTAAGATTGAAAGTGGAATTGATCTAGCTATAAAAATTCAATCAATCTAGTTTATGGTCGATCAATCGACCTTGTAATTCTATATTGGCCCTCATTTTTTTGTATTATTGATCCATTTGATATATTTTGACCTACATTGCCATATTAAACACAAAGCTTTTTCATGATATTAACACATAACAAGGAAAATAAGTGGTTTAGAAGTGGATAAATAACTCTACTTTTGTAGAGTTATCAATAGACATGGGGCTTTATGCTATGTATCATATTAGGAAGATGTTTTTTTCTACACTTCTCTTGGTTTATATATGTATTTAGTTTGTTATTTGTTGCATGTTTTTACCTTGGTGTTTCTTTTGGACTATTTTGTATGACTGCATGTGTTATTTCTCTATGTTTGCTCTAATATTTTCTATTGTATTGCATGAGTGTTAGGATTATTGCATTTTTGTTTGATTTCTCTCCTTCATATAGGGGTGTGGTATGGTGCATACTATGTATGTGTGCTTGCTTTGACTTTCATTATTAAAAGGGAGGAAATGTGCACATCTTGTGTTTGTTTGTTAACATTCTATTTACTGCATGGGATGGTAAGCTCCATCTAAGTTACTCAATATGCATAAACGTTTGGGGAGTGTTGCATTTGTTTAAAAGGAGTTGTATTCATTGCATGTGTTTTAGTTGCTTGTATGTTTTTTGGCTATTGTTGTGTACCTGTGTAAGGGTAAAATGATAGTATGTGGATAGTTATTCACGGGGTATGTGTTTTTTTCTTATGAGCAAGTTATATGTGTAGATTGAAGTCTTCGAGCATCAGATGTGTTATTAGCATTTTTTACTAAAACCTTTGTGTTTCAGAGTGATAGAGTGGATCAGTTGATTCGTGAAGATGGTTGAAACACTTAAGATGGATGCACTTGGAATAGGTAAGCATTTTAGGTCTTGTGTACATCGTTGCTTTGTTCATTGGAATTAACAAATTTAGGTCATTTTCATCATCTTCTTATTGGCATGTGTCTGTACTTAGTTACGCAATGTTTTAACACGGAAATCCAAAGGGAGAGACTTTAAGTCTACTTGTACTCTATGTCTAAGTGTAAGCTTCCTGTTTGGAATACACAGAGTCTATTTATTTTACTAAGTATTTTGTCTTTCTCTATGTAAGTTTAGGTACTGTGGATCAGTAATGCACACATGTATATAATTATCATGCGTCTGTACTTAGTTGTGCAGTGTTTTGATACGGAAAGACAAAGGGATAGATTTTAAGTCTACTTGTACTTTATGTCTAAGTGTAAGCTTCCTGTTTGGAATACACAGAGTCTATTTATTTTACTAAGTATTTTGTCTTTCTCTATGTAATTGTGGATCAGTAATGCATACATGTACATAATTATCAACACTATGATTGAAAGCATGTTTTTCACACATCACGAGGTTGGTTGTTTTGTATGATTTTTGGCACTATGCCACATCCCTCAACAAATGCCTCATCACACCCCTCGACAAGGCTATGGCGAGGAGGTCGGCGAGGGTGGTCATGTGCTTAGGCGACTTCTATAAATACCCCTTCCCTTAATGTTTTTCAACTAGAAAATATGTAGCGAAGCTCTATCATATTGACATCTCATTTTTCTATTTCTAGATCATTATTACCATTAGTGTTGTTAGGTATTAATGACTCGTGATTGTGTAGGCAAAACAATGCTCTTAAGTGGTGAGTACTCATGGCATTATCTGCAAATGGATTTATGTAAGGAGCATGTGTGGCTGTGAGTTGTGTATCGATTAGTAGTTACTCTTGTGCATCTTATGTGAGGATTCTATGTGGTTGAGAGTCTGATAAGCAAAAACGACATCGTAGATCCTAAAAAATTCTTTGGTTTATATTTGTAAAAATCTTGCAAGTGCATGAATCATTTAATAAAAAAATGATAAGTATACTCTCAATGTCGATCTAAGGAAGGAATATATGTGGTTTAAAATTTTAAAAACGAAATTAAATCCTAAACATCTTGTCAAAATACTTTGGGTTTTTGTGTTTTCCTAATCTAATATCATAAAAATAAATATAGATATAGATTCAATAAACATTTATGCAAAATTTTCTCATTTATAATAGTGGAGTATTTATGGATATAATACTAAATTAATTATGCTTACTCATATTATTTAGGTTATTAAAGATATAAATTAAAATTTATTGATTCTCTCTTTTATATATGAATACCACATTTGGTGGGGTTAGATATTATTTGTTAATTAACAAATCAATTAACACCTATGGGTAGGGTCGATAATTAATTTGGTTAATTAAATTAATTCTTTTTCAAGAGATTGAAAATGAATCATTTAAATGCCACCTTTGGTGGGGTTAGACAGTTTAAACTTTATTCAAGGTGTCCAAATTAAACCTAAGAATCTAGCTAATTATCCGAGTACTAACTTTCAAATTTTAAAACTATTACTTAAAATATATTGTCAATACATTTTTGAATAATAATTCTTATAAAAACGTTTGAAATAGAGTTTCACTCTAACTACCGGGCGATTGTAGCAACAAATAAAAAAACACTACTCTAAGTCAGATCGGATAATTAAACCTTAAAATTTAATTTTCATATTTAAGTTTTTAATGAAAAATAATATATTTCTCTTTAATATTAAACCTTAAAATTTAATTTTCATATTTAAGTTTTTAATGAAAAATAATATATTTCTCTTTAATATTAAACCTTAAAATTTAATTTTTATATTTAAGTTTTTAATGAAAAATAATATATTTTTCTTTAACATTCTTAATATAAAATTTTGAATAAAAATAAAATCAATTCATTTTATAGAGATTTTTACCTATTTAATATTTCGCAATCATAACAACATTATTATTATATCATGTTTAAAAATAACCAGTCATGTTAAATTTAATTACAAACAAATTAAATATAACATATAAGAATAAAACATAAAAATAACTGTAAAAAATAAGAATCCTTACAGAACCTTAATGCTAATTCCATTTCTAGAAAACCTCCAAATGGATTTGCATTTCCGTTTATTGAATTACAAAGCTAGAAATTTACAAAAAACATAACTAGTTCTTCTCAAAAAGAGAAGAACTTTAAAACTAAAAACTAAGAAACTTATAAAAGTAGAGAAAGAAAGAGCTAAGAAAATGTATTTAAGGTGTGTTTTTGGTGCGCTTTGTAATGGGAGAGGAGGGCATATTTATAGGTGAGGATAAGGGGTAAAAAAGTGGGAAAAATGATAAATAAAATGTGTAAAAATGCATAATGGACAGATGCTGATGTAAAAATTGATGCAAAAATGTGTAAAAACACATAATAGACAGATGTTGATGTAAGCCCTGATGCAGAATAGATAGGTGCTAACGTAAATGCTGATACAGGTAGTGGTGTGATCCAATTCGGCATGATGGGGCACTATTAGGCTCAGATGTGCTTGCGGGATAGACATGATGGGGCACTGTTAGGCTCATATGTGCTTGCGGGATAGACATGATGCAACATAGAGAGGTGCATATGCGCGCGGGATGGGCAGGATGCGCGCAGACTTTGGTGTTGTGCGAGAGGATATGTATAGACTTCGATGCTGTGCAGTGCGACTGCGTGCATTACTTGGTGCCGATGGGTGCTTATACACGAGATTTTGGCTTTTTGACATTTTTGACCCATTGTTTTCCAATTTTTCCATCTCTTTTACTTTTTCTCATTTATTTTCTCAATATATTTGTGATGTATTACCTCCAACATTTTTTTCCAGTCTTTAAGTTATTTTTTGAAGCAAAAATACCTAAAAACAATAAAAAATCATGTGATTCCTACAAGACAAATTTATATAAAAATATGATAAAATCATATAAATATAAATCTTTTTAATCAATAAAGTAAATAAAATAATGGTAATTTTAGTGCTTTTTGAGCACTCATCAGAGCCGTGTGTCAGGTGGTAGTCACCTTAGTGCAACTTTTTCTTATGTGAGAACAACTCTGTGAGAGTGGGTTAAGCTAAATTGTTAAGTACTCACATCTTTGGTTGTGTGCGATAAGTGGTGGATTGTGTTTCCTACTTTGGTTGTGTGCAATTCATGGATTGACTGTGGGTCCTATGGTGGTTATTGATTTTTCGTGATTGATATTGGTATTCACAGTTGATTATCCACTTTACACATTACTAATCTATGGTTTTGATCACCCCATATTGGGTGGTGTTAGGTTTGGAGAAAACTGAGTTAGTGTGTCAAATCAAGTCATTACGGAGGTAGCAAGCTAGTAATAGGTAGTTTGGACAATGGTCCTAGCTAATAGAGGTAATTAGGGTTGTATTTCTGTGAGGGTTGGAATTATTTTATTGCTCAATAGATTTGTTTACAGTCGAGTGGTTAACATAGGTAACTCGATGATTTTAACACATAGGAAGTGGTTCTATGTCTGTTTATCACATTATATTTGGTGTTGTGCATACTCTATTGTTTGGCTCGTACAATATGAGTTCAAATTATGTATGGCACTACATACTAAGGTTTAAACTCTGATTAAAAAGCCTTTAATATTTATTGTGTGCTTTTTTATTACTAGTAATATATTTGTTGCTTATTTAGTACCTGTTTATGCTTATTTGTACAGTTTATATGATTATCAGTTAAGTGTTTATCTATCTATCGTATGCATGTTTGGGTAGAGTCCTTAAGGAGTTAGCATCTCCTTAACTTGATTGTATATCAAGTCTTGGACTCTTTCAATGTTGTTATGCATGATAATATTGTTATGTTAGTATAATATGTGTTTCTATTATGTATGTGTAAACATACTAGATCTAGACTCCGATTAGAAAGCTTATTTGTTTTGTTTAGTTGCATTTTTTCTCTTTACTTGTAGTATTCCTATAGCTTTTTATTTATTGCTTTTGTAGTATTAAATCATTCTTCCTACTTCCTGATTAATTTTTATTTCTTTTGTCTTTTATTTACATGCGAGTTTGCTATAAGTCCCTAAGGAGTCTATATCTTCTTACTGTGGTTATGAACATGATTTCGAACTCTTTAATTAATTTGTTATGTTTTGTATGATCACAGTCTATGAGAGTACAATCATCATTTATCGAATATGTTCCCATATATGAAGTCTTGAAGTGATTGGAAATCCTAGTATGCATTCTTGTCTTGTATGTTATTTTTTATTTGCCATACATATACTTGTTGCTAGTTTGTACAGGAGCTTGTGAGGCACAACAGCACTAGTGTGTTTAATGCAACTCGTTCTTTCTTACTATTGGTTGTGTTTGTTGTGTGAACATGTTGTTTTGTATTTTTGCTATATTATTTGCTTAATTCACATTTGTGAGGCATGTTTGGCCAAATTGGTATAGAGCTCATAAAAAGATTCAATGGGATGACATTTTCACCCTTCATTTAGGTTCGGAAGAACAATTGACTTTCGTGCAATTGTTCTTTAATTTAGAATTCTCATTGGGTTACTGAAGAGTCTAAGGCGTATTAATTATTCAATCATATCACTAAACAAACACATATGATGAACAAACACATATGATTCTTGATGAAGGGAAAGCTAAAAATGAGACAAATCAAGAGCTAATATCATTTAATCAAAGTCCATCACCTATAGTAGCAAGAATTCCAAATGAACACTAGCCAATATTCTCAAAAATTCCAAAAGCTTAAAATCGAAGATAAAGGCCAACCTAGATGATGGATTACGAGAGTGGAGGTGAGTTTTTGGATGATGAAAAAATTTCTTACCTTGCTTTTTTTTTTTGAATGCCATCCAATAATATACGAGGATGTTGTTAAATTGAAAACAAAGTTGAAGCAAAACTCACAAAAGGGAGAAAATCCATTGGTGTGAAATGGGTTTATAAAACAAAGTTGAAGCAAGATGGAAAAGTTGACAAATATAAAACTAGATTGGGAAACAAGCTTGAATTTGGACTTGATACCAAGAAGTATTTTCTCCTATGGTGAAGCTTGATATAGTATAATTGGTATTGTCCATGAATGCCCAAAATTCTTGGCCTATCTATCAGTTTGATGTGAAGATGGAATTTTTTCATGGTGGACTAGAAGAATAGGTATACATTGATTAGCCTCCCAGATATGTGAAGCAAGGCCATGAAACTCAGGTATATAGGTTTAAGAAAGCAGTACAATAACAAGCACCAAGAGCTTCGTACAGTAGCATTGATGTTAACTTTTTCAAAGAAGATTTTCTCAAATGACTATATTAACACACTTTGTACTAAATTTGAAGAAGATGAAAGAATTCTTGTGGTGTGTTTATATGTTTACAATCTTATATATACTGGTAATGGTAGTATCATGTTTGAAGTCTTCAAGAGGTTGATGATGAAGGAATGTGATATGACAGATTTGATATTAATGCACTATTTTCTTGGTACAGAGGTAGTGCACTTGTCTATTGGAATTTTAATTTCACAAAAAAAAAAGCATGTTCTGGATATTTTGGAGAGGTTCAAAATGAAGGATTGCAACTTTGTTCCACTCAAATGGAAGTGGGTTGGAAGTTTACAAGGAATGGGTCAGGAGAGAAGATGGATGTTACTCTTTACAATAAAATTATTGACAGTCTAATGTATTTGGCTATCATAAGGCCAGATATCTTGCATGTTGTAAGTTTGATTTGTTGATACATAGAGAATCCTATTGAAGATCATCCTTTTGCTGTAAAGAGCATATTTCAATATTTAAAAGGAATTAATATTTCGGAATTTTGTATAGGAAGATCCGAATTTCAATCTTTTAGTGTGATCATATAGTGACTATATTGGAGATGTTGATGATGAAAAGAGTATGTTTAGTTTTATGCTTATGATGGGTTATGCTGTTGTCTCGTGGTCAATAAAGAAACAACAGATAATGACATTGTCAACTGTTGAAGTTAAGTTTATTACTACGACATCTAGCTCTTGTCAAGCTATTTGATTGTGGAGATTACTTGAAGTTTTGCATAATCAGCAATAAGGTCCAACCTTAATATATTGTGACAGTAGCTCAATAATCAAACCTTCCAAGAATTCAGTCACAGATGGTAGAAGCAAACATATAGATGTGAGGTATCATTTTCTTCATGATATCACAAAGGAAGGAAAATTTAAGGGTCTGCATTGTCATACTGAAGACCAAGTTTCAGATATCATGACTAAATATCTTAAAGTGGCTGCATTTGTAAAGTTGCACAGTGAGTTGGGATAGTACTCTTGGAAGGAAGCTATGGATAATGGTATTGGTGTAGGGAAGTAATCTGCTGGAGTTTCTTTGGTAAACTAATGTCTTAAAGATATCAATTTAAGGGAGAATCCCATCAGTTTAGGAGTTGTTAGTTATGGGCTAGTCATTGCTCCCTTTTTTGGTTTATTTGTTGCTACATTTTCTATTTGAGCAATCATCCTGCTAAAAAAATTATCAGCTTTGAATTCTATAATCAACTTACTCATATTGAAGTTAGTGTTAACACTCTTAGCTAGAGAGAGATAGGAACAATGCAAACATAGAAGTAAGAGTAAAAAGGGGGTGGGATTGACAATACGTGGATGTGTTTGAGATTATGAGTTTATATCTCTCTCCAAGAGTACTGACATTTTGGTACTCCAAAATTATTTAAAAAAGTTTCCTAGTTCACTCAACTTGATGTCTTATTCGTTTATAACATATTTAATGCATTCAAATTGACTACACATGGAAAGTGATAGCTTATTGACCTAACACAAACACATTAACTCAAATTTACTATCTATAGTACTTGTTATTTGTTGTATAGACTTGAATTGGTACTCAGTCATGGATATTTTTTTACTGATTAAAGGAAATTATATTTTGTTTGATATTGTCCACATGGCAATGGTAATGACTATAGAATCCCAGTCATCATCCTATCCCAATAAACCTTAGTACATGCCGTGTTTTTGTACATTTAAACTTAAGTAAATAAACTAGCACATGTTATATGTCTGTGTGGTGGGATTAAGCATCCTAGTAACCTAAACTGAGTATTGATTAAATAATAGTATGTTCCCTTTTGTCCTTTAGGTACATGGACTCAATTATGTGAGCTATAATATATGAATTAGTTTATATGACTTGTGGTACGTAGCCTGGACAGATCGACATTGTAGTACTGACACATGTAAGCTTTTATGCTTATATATATGATCTAAACATTTATTGCTTGAAAGCTTTAGCATTAAGAATTCTTTAAACAATTGGCATTTACCATGAGGGTCTCAAATTATTTAGTCCAACTACAAGAATTTGAGACGTCATACTTTATTTAACCAAGAGAATTTCATAGGAAAACTACTCAACATCAAGGAAATTACCTTGTTTATATGAACACAATGATGACTATTTGTTGGCTCAACACCCTGGCAACTGAGAGATCAACTCCTAGTTGATCTACCCGATCTAGTCCAAAATAATGAGAACTTCGATCAGTTTGCATCTTTGCCTAGCCTTGTATACAACCCCATACCCCCAATTTAATAAGAAGAAAATGTCAATCCTGAAATTGCGAGGAATGCACTGAATTTTGAAAACTCTCTTTTCCATACCTCTAGGTAAGTGATCCTAGAAAAAGGCCAGGATGGATTTACTTCAAAGATAAGTGACTGAGTTATAACAGGTTTTCAGAGGTTACAAGAATTCGATGAAACATGTAACTATCCTTTGAAAGGCGAGGAAAGTTTATCTAGTTTCTTGAACGAGTTTGAAAGTTCATTCTGAACTGAGAGTCCCCCACTTAGACCATCCCATCAAGAAAGGCAACATAAAGTGACTCGCGACTTGGAAAAAAATATGGTGAACACCAACCAAGGCAAGTACATGAACTCTAAAGGTCTACGAATAAATTACATTGGCCTTTAGACACATAACAAACCCATGAACATTTTTAAGCATATCAACAACACCTATCACAGACTCACCAATTAGAGGCAACCTAACAAGAAACAACACATGTGGGAGAAAACAGATGCCTGATGCTCGTGGGGATAGAATGAAAAAAGGAAGAACAATTGAGAAATTAAGGAGCCAAGCGCACACAAAAATGGCATTGAAACATTGTGCAATCAATTAGCCATATCTCCATTCTCTAATGAGATAGACTATATGGTGCCACCACCTAAATTCTCGGTCCCAAAATGCCCAGCATTCAAAGAAACCAAGTACCCAATAGCACATGTCATACATCTCAAAATGGAAATGTCGCTCGTAGACTTGCTTGAGGAGAAAAAGAAATCCGTGTTTTGTAAGATATTTGTATCCACTTTACAAGACATGGCTCAAAAGTGGTTCACTGATTTACCCTTTAGAGCACAAAGAGATTCAATGATCTAAGTGAAAATTTTTATAACCAATTATGCATACAACAAACTCATTCGCAAAGAATCACAACATCTTTTTCCCCTTAATCAAGAGAGCCAAGAAATCATAGAAAGTTACATGAAAAGATTCAAAATGGAGAAGATGGAGATCTTAAATTCTCCAAACTCCATATCTATCTAGGGTTTTAGAAAAGGGATAAAAAGGACCACTGTTTTGTTTATTGAATTAACAAACACCACTCACTATTACAATACATGTCTTTTGCCTCAATTTTTAATTGTAATCGTAGGTCTATGGTCATAATTATAAGAACTGAGACATAAGTGAGAGAGAGCATAAATTGTTACCTATAGCCTCAATTATGTAAAAAACCGAGGCCATAGACATACCTATGGCCATAAATTTAAAAAAAATACAATTATTAATTACATTATTAAAAGTCAATATAAATTACAATAAATTTATTAATTACAATATTAAAAATCATATTATATTAAAATTAAAAGTGCAATTACATTTGAGAGTTTATACAACTAAAGCATAATAAAACCTAATTAGTTTATTCTAATATTTACAATTTCTAATATTTACAATGAGTATGAATAATAGATTCACTATTACAAAATAACTTTTTACTATTACAATCATTGACAAGTGTAATTATAAAAAATTAATGTTCTTTATCTAAACATATTAATAACATGTGAATTATCCAGTGACTTGGAAACCTACAAGACAAGTATGAGAATAGTTTAATCCAAATTTGGACTAGCTTCTCCATTACAATATCAATGATCAAAACAATAACAACAATTAACAAAGTTGCAATATTTAGTTCAAAAATTTCCAATACACAACTTAAGAACAATACTCAATGAAAGAAGAGTATTAATTTTAATCATCCCAAAAAGCATTCCAGAAGCTTGAGACATGATAGCAGCTAGGTTCACATCAGGCATTGTGGTCTCCTCACACTCATCGATTTCCATGTTAGGGAGTTGAGTAGAGCTCCTGGATGGCAGCACAGCCTCTAGGGCCTTGCATTGGTTTGGGCGAAGGGAGTCTGGGAATTCCATAGTGAAATAAATGTACAATTTACTTTTTATGAAGGGCTTTTGGTACATTGGCATACCTTCATCATTTATAGACTTGAATTGGTCTGTCAACAACAGAAACAAACATGAAAAAAATAGTGTCCTTCAGTGTCTGCCTAGCCTTAACATATCATGAACACAGCAAAAAAACATATAAATAGAGTATAAATATAACATTTAGGACACGTGTACAACTATATAGAATTAAAATATTGTCACAATATATCATTACAGGAACTTGGGCTAAAATCCAATTTAACAAATTCCACTAGCACTTAGGTTGTCCCCAACAAATCTTGGAAGATAGATGCTAACAAATATATCCATGCTAGAACAATATGACAAAGGAACAGGTAGACAGCCACTGGATAACACCATAAATGTCAAATGGGTGTGTCCATATTCTTACAGCTATTTTATCTTAATAATAAAACATTAAAAAAAACAATGGAGCTAATTGTAACTTACCAGGCTTGACAACTTCTCCAGGATGGGATTTAATAAGAAGCTGCCTAGCATCCAAGTGTGTCAATATGAATTGGAAGCCACACAGTGCCTCCATAAGGGATAGAGTATGCTCATAAAATAGATCATCACCCTTTTTATTAAACTTGGGATGCTCTTTCTATTGTAGGACAAAACAATATCTCCTATGTCGGTGTCAGGTTGCATAGAAATTTTTGCAAATGAAGATCAACCATAATACAGAGAGGATATGCAATAAATACAAAAACTGGTAATTTATCTACTCCGTAGGGTTGCAAATGTATTTAAAAAAATTTGAAAGACTGTCATACCGCTTTATTAGCTTCTCTAGGAAATTTAATTCTCTGTCCATTTTGCATGCTTTTCCACATGAACCTCTAACACTTTCTTCTCCTGTATAACCTTCTCACTTTGCACTAAGGATAGCGATCATTGTCATTGATTGTCTCACCAGTACCCTTGCACTCATTCAAGGATGCTGCATTTGTTGGATCATAGATGGGCCAAGATGTCTAATAGATACTTTCATTCCAGACCCTTGACATCCATGACATTTCATTGAGGCACCTGACTTTGAACCTTTACTACATTATATTCAGACACATACATGTGAAAAGGCATTTATTTAGAGGAAACTAAATGTGCCCAGTTAATAAAGGAGGCAAAATTCAGTTTGAACCCCTTGCACTTCAAACAGATAACATTACGAGAAAGTGAAAGCTTCTTGGATATGCCATTGTACAGATCTTCCAATGAGACCTTGAGAGGATGGGTAACATCTTCTCCCCTTCTCTGCCTTCGACCTCTGCTGCTACCCCCACCTAGTCACATCACATGCCAAAAAATTGAAAAATAAAACACATGCCCTACATATATATTTAAATACTCCTCATGTCATATTCACATCAAATTAATTGATTCTTTAGACCTAATTATTATAACCAGAAAATTAAAGTTATATATACACTTTGAATAGGCCTAACTCTTACTGCTTGAGGATGTATGCACCAGTAGTTACACCTAAGTAGAGAACCCTTTTCAACCTAAAACTTTTATAAAAGAAACTTCAGTGAGAGCAAAATAATTGTCAGATCCTAATACAAAGAGTTGAGTAAACTATAGACATTCTAAACAACCATCATTAGCCCTTCAAACTGTCCCACTCAAGAAAATAGCACCGTACCCACTAATTATTAGATTAAATAAAATATTTGATTTTAATTGTTATTAAATAATTTGATTTCATGCAATTATGCATATCTTTTAAGAAGCATAATAAACCATTATACAAACAACCAGCAAAAAAAAGGTTTGATAATTGATGTACAGAAACCTATATCTGAACCATGGCACTCAAATGCCATGTAAAACATAAATTCCAATCACTGAAGAACTTGAAAGAAAATATTAAAATTAACTAACCAAGGAGTAACTGAGCAACAAACTAAAAAATTAATAATGGTCATCAGAAGAAGGCTAAGCAAATAGTGAAGTTGGGAAAGATTCTACATTACGCAATCAAATCAGGAGATAACACACAACATGCTATGATGGTGCATTGGACACATCGCTATCTACAATCTCCTAAGTCAAGAAAAATGATAGAAATATCATCAATTACCTTGATTCATTCCAATATGCAGCCACTTCAAACTTTGGCAAAACAAGGGTTGCATTCAAGAGACAGGCAATACCAAGACCATCACACAACTGCATTCATCATAAAAGAGAAAACATGATCAGAAAAGAATCTAACACTTACAGAGCATCTGGATCTTACAATCAATTTGTGGATTCATTCTCTCTTCTCATCTGATTGAGACCATCATAGCAATCCACTCGAATATATCCATTACTATGTGCTGGTAGAGCTGCAACATTTTAATAAAAAACCAAAGCAATTGTCTGAAGTGAAAGTCAATTAAGACTAACTCGAATATCAAAAAAATGAATAACAAACTCAAGCCCAACCATATAGTCCCCTTCCATTTTACATTCATAGATGACTAAATCAAAATAGCTAAAAATCTAAAAGGGTTTGAATTAATATCATAAACTGATAAAATACCAAGATAAAAAGTATATGTTCATAAACATATACACTAAAATGTTTTTTCCAAAAACCTGATTTCTCTTTAAAGAGCCCACCCTAGTGTTTTCATTACTACTAGCAGCATTGGAATTAGCATTGGCCTTTCCACCCTAGGGTTGTTGTTGCTACTCACTACATTGTAGAGGTAGGGTTGATAGAGTTTCTGGAGCAGCTAGCTTGGGTGGAGCTGGTTTATGTTTCATCATTATTGGAAGGCATAACCTATTAGGAAATACATATTACATTTAAGCAAACAAACTACTAACAAAAACAGAGGCAAATCAAATTCTCGAGAGGGTAAGTTCTTAGAAGTTAGAATAGAGCATAAAAAATAGTATATCCAAGAATCTTAAATACATTACTACAAAGTTAGATCAATTGCCAAAACCCACCATAAAAAAATAACAATACATAATGAATTTCCAAGAAAACCAAATATCTAAAATGGGTAAAGGATAAACTCAAACCTCATTGAAAGATGTCATATATGAGATTGATTTTTCACGAGCAGTAGGCAGAGCACTAACAAAAAGCTAGTCTTAGAAGCTAAGCTCCTTCCATTTGGGTGGAGAATTGCCATTTTATGCATGATAAGTCGAGGCTAAAGCTTAGAGAAATGAGACAATGGAGAGATTTTGATTGGATATTGGTATGTAAAAGACGTCAAAGAGTCCAAAAACAAACGAGAATTGAACTAAAGATTGAAGCTTTACTCAGATATAACTTCTGGGTTTGTTCTTATAGGATGATACAACAAGAACGAAGCGCAAAACATAGACAAAATCTAACTTGATGGCGAGGATAGCTTGATGAGGATGGAAATGCTGAAACGTAGAGCAATAGAGAGGGTCAATTACTCCCATCTCGGAAAAGAATTTATATATATATATTCTAGCGCATTGCACATATAAAAACCCTAAGGGAAAAAGAGAGGGGAAAAAAAGAGAGGAAAAAAGAAAAAAAATTGATAAAATTTTTTGGTGTTAATTTGGTATAAAAGAGAGAAAATTAATAAGGTATGTCTATGGCTTCGTTTTTTAAATAACCAAGGCCAAAATCCTATGACCTCAGTTTTTAAAAAAATTGAGGCTAAATGCCCGAGACTACATATATGTATTATAGTAGTGACTCTTCTTTTTCTAGAGGTAGTGTATGAAGAAGCTCAAAAGTTTGTTCATTTGGAGAAGGAACTAAAGTCAATGATGAAGTCTATGATAACAAAATCATTAGATAATCCAAGGTATATAGGAAATAGGGACATATATTGTGGATAGATGCCCTATCTCACTGTACTTCAAACCTAACTCCACACCCAGAGGGAATCTTGATATATGGAGAAGATTGTTATCTCTATTAAAAAGCCACCTCTTAGAGTCACCTTGACTGAAGTAGTCCAACACATGGAAAGGGATGGCCTAACAAAATGATAGGGCCACAAGGGGAACCTAAAAAATATTATGCATTCCATAAATTGACAATAAATTGGACAAAAATTGTAGACATTTGAAGTGCGAACTAGAATAACTTATTTTTAATGGTCATTTGAGTGAAATAGTGGTAAAAATGGAGGGAATAGATAAGACAGTAGGGAAAGAATCCAAGGAGAGAGGTGGTTCTTAGAAACCCCCAACCTCAAGAAGATAGGCTTGATAAGCAACCATAAAGGGATATCTGAGTAATTCACACAATTCATTGGGGTTCGACCATGTCAGGATATACACAATATTGTGAAAATGATATCTACGTGAAGCTAGAGATATGCATAGACCATTTTGTTCTTTGAGATAGTCAATCCAATTTTTATAATAACCTTTGAAGGAAGAAAGGCACAACTTCCACATGATGACCCATTGGTAATCAAAGTTAAAATCACAGATTGTGAGGTGCTAAAGGTGTTGATAGATAATAGGAGCAACTTGGATTTGTTATATCTATCAACTTTTTTGGACATGGGAATAGATTCCAAAGACTTACTTTAAAAACAAATGCATTTAGTCTGATTCAATATGTGTAAATCCATATCTGTAAGCACCATATGCCTTCCAACTTTGGTCAAGAAATCCATAGTGCGCACTAATTACTTTATCTTGAATACCCTTACATCATACGACATCATCTTAGAAAGTCCATAGATCTACAAAATGAAATATATTCCTTCACCTTATCATTAACTAATTAAATAATTAAGTACCCCACTACAGATGTGGTAAAGGAAACAAAATGAGATCATAAGAAAAACGGAGTTATTGTAAATTAGTTATCAAGAATACCATTCAACCTTTGAAGTAGCAATCAAAGGCTAGATGAAGTAAAATCTCAACCACTTCATGACAATCACATAGTCAAGTGTTCACCATCTCACACAACGACTACGAATTAATACCAGTTTGAGTGACATATTAAGGAAAATTCCTAAAATAAATGCAAGGTTTTCCCAATAAATAAGAGAGTCCATGGTCAAATTCTTGCAAAGGAACACATACCTCTTCTGGTGGAAGCATAAGGATGCATCAACCTAGAAATAATCATGCATGAACCAAATGTCGACCATACCAAAAAATTGATGCAATAGAGAAAAAGAAAATTTATGAGAGAGAAGTCACATCACCAAGAAACAAGTAAGCTCTTTCAATCAAGTAGGTTGGAATCAAAAAGTAGATTATCCAACTTGGCTCTCTAATGTGGTCTTAACCAATAAACTACTAAAGATAATGTTTAGAACCTGAAAGAGGTCTACTCCATTATTAGACTCTGTGTCATATGCCTCAATCCCCATAAGTGTGTCTTTGGAGTAATGTTAAGATAATTTTTGGATTACTTGGTGTCATCAAGGGGATTTAATGCTAACCTTAATAAAATGATGGCCCTTGTCAATTTGCAATCTCATAAATGCGTCAAAGAAGTCCAATAGTTAAATGGGAGAATAACAACCCTTAGTTGTTTTATCTCCAAATGTACAAAGAAATATTTGATATTCTTTCAACTATTGAAGAAAAATGAGGAGTACACTTGGAGTGAAAAGTGTAAAAATGATTTTTAGTCCATGAAATAGTACTTGGTAAAAGCACCCTTGTTGATGAACCTTGTCATTAAAGAAGTCTTCTATTTGTATATACCATTCACTAACAAGGTAGCCAATGTGATTTTCTTGGTAGAAAAGGACATAAAATAGCAACTAGTGCATTATGTAAGCCATGCACCGATAGAAATGCACCAAAGATACTCATTGCTTGACAAAGTTGTACTTATTTTGAAAATGGTTGCTAGGAAACTATGACATTATTTTGGTACCTATAAAATAGTTTTCTTGACCTCTAAACCTTTGAAAACATCCTAAGCTAACTTGAAGCATTGGAGCTACTCTCTCAAATATCTATTGAATTATATGAGTTTAAAATATAGTATAAGCCGCAATGAACTATCAAAGTACAGGCTTTGTCAAAATTCATGGCAAAGTGGACAGAGGTAGAACCCTCGCCAAAAGAAGTTGGAAATGTCGAATCTCATACCACAGATTCACTGCTAAAATACATACATATAGTTTCGGATATTTAGCCACGGTTATTAGAAAAATTGAGGTTATAGGGTTTTGGCCTCGAGTTTTCTAAAACAGAGGCCATAGATATGCCCTGTGACCTCGATTTTTATAAAACTTAGATCATAGACATACTTTATCAATTTTCTCTCTTTAATTTACACCAAACACCAAATTTTTTTACCAATTTGTTTCCCTTTTTTTCATTTTTCCCTCTCAATTTTCTCTCTTTTACACTAAGCACCAAATTGTTTTATCAATATTTTCTTTTAATTTTCTCTTTTTTTCATTTTTCTTTATTTTTATTTTTCTTTTTTCTTTTTTTTCCTTTTTCCATCTTTTGTTTCCCAATTTTTTTCTGATTTTTTTTCTTTTTTTTATCATATATATATATATATATATATATATATAGCTCATATAATTTCCCTCACTGCTCGTGCAAAACCCTAGCGCCATGTATATTCTCTTCTCTGATCGAAACTCTCGTGCTACATTCCAGCCTATGTTCCACTCTCGTGTCACCGCATTCCAGCCTCTATTCCACTCTCGCATTACATTCTAACATCTATTCCACTCTCGCATCGCGTTCTAGCATCTATTCCACTCTTGCACCGCTTTCCAGCCTCAGTTCCACTCTCGCCATAGTAGTTCCTTGGCCACTACTTGAATATTTCTGGTAACATCAACTCATCTTTTTCTTTATAAATGACTCTCGGTACCAAATCTTGATCGGTAAGTAGAGGTTATTTCTGGCTACCTAAAGGCATGCTTATGTTGAGAAATTTGGATGCTAGATATTTCTTAGATGGGTTATGAAATTTTTTTAGGAAGGTTGCTTGGTATGGTTTGTGGAACATGTGGTCACCTGGTGCTTTGCTTGGTGCTGGTGCTTATGTGCTCGTGCTAGTGCTCTCGTGCTGGTGCGCTCGTGTTGGTGCGCTATAGCTGGTTCGTTAGGGTGGTGCGCTGGTGCTGGTGTGCTGGTGCGTGGTGCATGGCCTAGTGCTGGTGTTATGCCTATTTCACCCTAGCATTTCTATAACAATAAACAGAGAGGATCGAAAACAATATTTTCAGAAAATTTTATTGATATATTATTTACCAATTAACTTGTAATGAGTAATTGTATATTTTCCTATTTCTATTGCAGAGAAGTTTTAGCTAGCCACTGTGGCTATTATGAATGTAATTTGAATGGGCTTTGGATGATCAGAATTGAAAACATGAATGAACGTCTTAATTGAACAAACATTGAAAGCCTCAGATAAGAAAGTTAATTCCATTTGGATCAGTGCTTTTAAAATTTCAGATTGTTTATTTCTTTTATCAGTGTCTCCTTTTGCTATCTCACCATAGTTGTGCTTAATTAGCTTCATTAATGAGAGAACCACACAAGTTGTTGATGATAACAATTCATTTATGGTAATTTTTGCTTGAAGTCCCTTGTTAGATTATTTCAATAGTTACACTACAGATTGCTGTTGTTATATTATTTTCTAGTAAGTACCTATGTGCACTGTGTTTTGAGCATATATTATTTATTTTTATCTATTTTTGTTGCTGAGTTCTTTTTCTTGGATCAGAATGTAGTGCATGGAGGTATCAAACCTGAAAATCTTTTGGTAATTCGAAATGATAATGTGAAGATTGCATATTTTAGTGTCAGTTAGGTTTTTGAGGTAATCATATTCATCAAACCTTTGCCACCATACAATAGCATTGTGTTGAGCTCCTTCCAGTGAATGTTTTCAACTAGGAAAATACATATGTATTATTGATTTAGGTGTTTTTAGTTGTACCTTGCTTTATTCTTGGTTTTCATTGTATTGTCTGATAATGTGTGAAAATATTTTTGTCGCTTATTTTATTAACTTAAGACTTTGAGAAAGTTTATTTCTTAATATTTTTTAACATTGTCTTACAGGAAGACGAGGACACACTTAGGCGATCCCTAAAACCTCATGCATTAACTGCACGTCTATGCCTGAATGTTGTGTAGGTTTGAATTTAGCCTGAACTAGAAAAATGCCTTGAGTCCTACTATTTAATACTTCCATTATATATATGGTGTTTCCCATATTTTCCTGGTAAGAAAGTCAATTGTTTCTATTGTTTCAGTTTTGTTAACTGAATGAAACTTTGTATTAATGCATTTGAACCAATTATGGTAAGATTAGTACGGGTTATGTTTATTGGGCATTTTCTATATAAAATAACAAATCATTTACAATAGATGTTTCCATATGCCTATTTCTAAAGCCTTATATGCACCCTACTCAATAGATAAAAATAAATACCTATGTAAGTATCTATGTGCATTGTGTTTTGAGCCTCAAAATAGATAAATAAATATTATGCTCAAGTTATTTCTATTGTACACTGTGTTTATGGTTCGTTCTTATTACTTGCTTGCATAACCTTATAAGTATACTAGGCACTAAGCACTAGGTGCACCAATACACCAACGCAGAAACACAAGAGGCACCACGCACGAGCACACCAAATAAGAACAGTGCACTAGGCACCAAAGACACCAAAGACACCAAAGAGTATTCAACATACCAAAGATAGCAAGCACCAAGACACCAAAGACAAAGAGGCTTCAACACACTAGCATAGCAGGCACTAGGCAATAGGCGAACTATGTTTTTAGTCTCAAAATAGATAAAAATAAATACTACTCAAGTTATTCCTATTGTACATTGTGTTTATTAATTTTTAGTGTATAGTAAACTCAAGAATGTAATTATACTTTTAATTTTAATATAATATAATTTTTAATATTGTTTTTAATAAATTTATTGTAATTTATATTGATTTTTAATATTCTAATTAATATATAATGGTAATTTTTAATTTATGTATACCCTATGGTCTAGGTTATTAGAAAACCGAGGCCATAAGGGTACCTATGGCCTTGGTTATTAGAAAAACTGAGGCCATAGGGGGTACCTATGGTCTCTCTCACTTAGGCCTCATTTCTTATAACCGTTGCCATAGACCTACAATCACGATTAAGAACTGAGGTCATATGTACTTTTGTAGTAGTGATTTATGCATAGTATTTATCGATAGGGCTTGTAAATCTAAAGGTTCAGAAGTAGGGATAGTCATATTTTAACCCCTAGGGGAAATTATTGAGAAATGCATCGAGGTTACCTTTCAAGCCACCAACAATGTTGCAGAATACAAAGCCTTTTTGCTAGCACTAAAACAATTGAAATCAATACAAGAAGGGAAAGTAGTTGTGCATAGCGATTTTAGATTGGTAGTCAACCTAGTCAATAGTACTTTTGAAACCAAAAGGGAGAAAAGTAAGAAATATTTGGAGGAAATGAATAGCATAATTTCCACACATCGAAATGCATCAACCAGTATGTAGTAAGGATCTAGAACTATATCATCTGTATGTTCTCTTTTTTGCTTGGTCCTAAACTGTTTAATAGATCGTTGACATGTGGTTGTTTGGTAACAAAATTATGGTTGCATGTTGAGCAAACAAGGAATTTAGACCCATCTCCCCAAATATCTCCACCAATATACAACTATTTGTCCTTCCAATTGCCTTGACTCTCTGGGAGTTTTAGATAAGCTTGCTAGTAGAGATAGTTGAAATATATGCTCTTCCTTTGTCGAAACTGCTTCTTTTAGGAAAATACATGGCACTATCTACTTTTCATTCAATTATACCCTTAACTCCTCTATGAAAACATAGAGACATAGAAGAGTTAACCACCCATTAGGATATATTTGGGTTGGATTGTCATCAAAATTGCAAAATCTTAGGCATGGTAGGGGAAACTAGAGACCTATCTTGAGTTCCTTAAAGTGAAATATGTACCACCTGCTGGTGAATCATCAATGTAGCAAAGATGATAAGGTATAGGCATCAAACCCACTCTTAAAGTAACTTTATATCTCTCCTTAAGTGACCCATATCATCTCCATCCAATTCGTTGGACGTTTTTTCCACTTGATGTTTTTATTTAGTACATAGTTGACTCACCCTTGGAGTCTCACTTTTTATTTTTCCTTTGAGTGCAGATTGAAGTTTGAAATGTCAATGCTAGTGAAGATATTGAAACATAATTTTTATAAAAATATCAAAGATATTGTCATTATAGACAAAAACTATGGAAAAAATCACGAATACTATGAAAAATCTATCAAAAATATGAAATTATTTTTGTAAAACATCAAAACAATCAAATACTTATATTTTAAATTAATTTTTATTTAATACTTTCACTTTCAAATACTTATAATATTTATATTAATCAATAAATTGACAAATTAATTAAAATATTTTATAATAAAATATATATTCTTTTTTGCTAAATATTATAGAATAAATAGTTAAAATATTTGAAATAACTAAGTATATTATCTAATTGTATTAACTATAATAGGAAGATAAATCTTGATAGCATGAAAATAAATTTTATTGATTTTTTTTTTAAAAAAGTACTCATAGTTAGGGAGATATAATGAGCCTTAATCCTTTAATGCAATCTACATGTTATAACATTAGTATAAAATAGTAGAAAATAAAACATGCATACTAACTTTGTACTTAGAATTGGATTGGATACTACTGTTTCACGTAGTTGTTCACTAAATAGAGTAATATATGATATAATTTTCTCTTTTTTTTACCTATTCATTTCATATGTAGAGAAAACATGCTTCAAAAAAGTAAAAAAAAAAAAAGAATATATTCTCTTATGCAAAAGTGAGAAAAAAAATTTAATTAATAATTGCTCAAAAAAATAAGAAAAAGAGGAAAATAAATCAAAAAATTGCTATTTTTGATATTTTGTTCAAATTTTAGTCATATTTTAACGATAATATATACAATATCTAGATATTTTAGCCAAAAAAGATGTTTAAATGATATTTTAATAATATTTTTGACAATTTCGCCACAATTTGACCAAAAGATATGAATATCATGTTTCAATATCAGGATGTATAAAAAGAGATTATCACGACAATGTCAATGATATCATCAACTTCTTCATCCTTGGTTGGAAGTGCCAAAATGTTGAGACCAAGGTCTTTCCTACCTGAAGTATTATAGCTTTCCTAATAGAGATTGAGGTGCTGATTAAGTTTATGTTCCCAAGTGAGGATCAAGTTAATGTTCTCAAATATTCACAAGATCTTTTGCAAGAAATTGGTTGTCCAATGACAAAGGATAGATATGGAAAATCAAGTTGGGTGCCAGGATTAATTTAGGAAGCACTTTTTATTTTAACTAATTTTGGGCCTTTTATGTTTTATTTATCATATTTAGGAATCAATTTTTTTTAATTAATTACGGGCCTTTTATGTTCAACAATTTTTGTTCTAGTGAATTGTATGTTTTTTATATCATATTCATCATAAGTCCTTTTAGTCTTTTATTTTTTAAGGACGGATTAGGTCCAATCCATAAATATATAAGTCTATTAGGCCCATTTCATCTAGGTTTTTCTATTATCGTTTCTTGCTTATAAAAAAGAGAAAATATGTAGTTTCAAGGGAACAACAAATACCATTAATGAAAATTATATTTCAAAAAGCTTTTTACTTTTCTTTCTTGTGTTTTTGATTGAATGCTCAAATTCGACTTATCAAAGGGAATGATCATCCTTTGTGACATCTCAAGATAGGGGTTTTAAGGAATTTTTTCCTTAGGGTTCTAATATGATCATCTTCAACACATTCTTAGCAATTCAATCGTTCCTTTTCCTTTGAGTTCATGGGTTCCTAGGATTATTCGCCTAGAGGGTCTGCATCATTTGGTATCAAAGCCTTAGTCACTAAAAACATCTATCTTCATTTTTAATTCTTGATTTCAGGAAAAAAAATTCATCTTGTTTTGTTTTAGTCCTTTTATGCATTCTTGAGTCACAAATCACAAAAAAAAATGTCATTTTTAGTCTTGTATTTTCTTTCAATTTTGTTGTCGTTATTTTCATATTTGGATTGCATTTCAGTGTTTTATTTGAATTCTTTGTATCTTTTTCTTCTTCTTTATTTCTGTGTTCAATCCATCTTTGTTCTTCAAAAAAAAATAATGTTGTTGTTCGCAATTTAAAAAAATTGATAAATCGGAGTTGCAACTTTAAACGTCCATAACTTTTGACTCGAGTATTGGAACAACTATAATAATATATCAAATTGAATCTCATTTTGATTCTTATAAATGGAATTGGGCTTTACCTCCTTTATATGTCATTTCTGACCCCAAATTCCATTGTTTAGACCACTTACTGAGGGGTTAAAGTTTTGTTACACCTTTTTGCGATGTTTTCGGTTCTTGTTCATTAGGGTTGCGAATTTTTTTTTTTGTGAATTTTCTATTCAAAGCAATAGCAGTAGTCAAAACAAAAAAAGAAATAAAAAAAGAAGAAAAGAAGAACAAAGTAGTAGATTGTTCAAGAATATAATTCTTGTTTTCTTGCTAAGTTTTCTTCTTCTTGTTGAAATTGGTTTTCCTTTATTTTATTTTAGTTTCATTTATTTTATTCTAGAGAATCATGAAACTTTCTATCCAAGTTTGATTTTAAAAAAAAGGGAATTATATTTTGGTTAAGAGTCTTTCTTTAAAGTCCTATTTGGACTTTCTTTCTGTCATCCTTTGTAATTAAGTTTTTAAAATTCTGATTTTCAAGATTTTCAAGATCTTGAAAAGATTCTTTCTTGGGTCATTAGAGTCCTATTTGGACTTTCTTTATGTCATCCTTTGTCATTAAGTTTGTAAAATTCTGATTTTTGAGATTATCACCAATACACCAGTTACTTCTTGAGATTAGTTGAATTCTTTGATTTTGTTAAGAACACAAAAAAATATTGGCTTTAGCTTTGAGTGGAAAAAGGAAAGAGATATAAAAAAGGAGGCCAAAATAGTGGGAAAAAGAGTGATACAATCTGATTTGGAACAAACAGATGAGGAAGTGGGTGAGGAACACTACCTTTTTATTTTATTTTATTTTATACATTGAAAACATGAGTGAGGAAGGAGGAGAAGCACAATATGTTGACTTAAAATTCCTCTTCAAGACTTTTAATAACCAATTTAAGAAGCTAAATGCAAGGTTGGATTATTTAGAGTCCTCTTCTGGTTCAAAATTACATAGAAGACATAGTTTAGATAAAGAAGAAACCGATTCCAATGAGGAAGAGAGAGCAAGTTATAAACGAGACAAAAAGGTTATGGTTGTACAAACAAAGGGAAAAATCGATAGTGCCAATTCTGATGTTGAAGTGGAAGAACTTGTGTATAGAGATTCACTTGCCATAAGGAGAGTCCTGAATATAGCGCCTAAGGATGAAAGAGATAATAAGCACCATGATCATATTTATGTACGTTAATTATTGATAGTTGGGGTTGCACTAATGTTGCTAGTACCTTATTGGTAGAAAAGTTAAATTTGAAGTGGCAAAAGCATCCCAAATCATACAAGCTATCATGGTTGAATAATTGTGGAGAAGTGGAGGTTAACAAACAAGTTTGGGTTCTTTTTTCAATTGAATAAATATGAATATTAAGTTCTTTATGATATGGCACTGATGTATGATGGTCATATAATGCTAGGCCGACCATGGAAGTTTGATAGAAGGGTGTCGCATGATAGGTAAAAAATAACTTTCTTTTGAAATAGACAACTGAAAAGTGGTACTAGCCCCTCTTAAACCTTTGCAAGCTTATGAGGACTAAATTAGGATAGTAGGAGAGTGTAAGATGTAGAAAAAACAAAAGTTTGGGCATGAGGAAAAAAAGAGTAAATGAGGTAGAGAGCAAAAATGGAGAGAAAAGTGAGAAAAATGGATAGAAAAGTGAGCATAATGGAGGGAAAAGTGAGCAAAAAAGAGAAGAAAGTGAGCACAAAGGAGAAACAAACAAAAGAATGAGTGCATTTGCTGAAAAGCAAGAGATTAAGAGTACAATGATGGCAAGGCAAAAAGTACTTGTACTTATGTACAAGGATGTTTATCTTTTTACTAACAATCTTAACTTATCTTTGCCTAATGTCATTGTATCTTTATAATAAGACTTTGAGAATCAACTTTCTGAAGAGATTCCTCATGAATTACCTCCTTTGAGAGAAATTGAGCATCAAATAGACTTCACATATGGATCTTTATACTAAATCAACCTGCTTACAGAGCTAAGATTCAAGGACGAATCTTTTTTAATAGGAGGGGAATAATAGAGATTGAGGTGCTGATTAAGTTGATGTTCCCAAGTGCGAATCAAGTTAATTTTCTCAAATATTCTCAAGATCCTTTGCAAGAGATTGGATGTCCAATAACTAGGGATAGATATGAAAAATCAAGTTGGGTGCAAGGATAAATTTAGGTAGCAATTTTTATTTTATTTAATTTTAGGCCTTTATATTTTATTTATCATATTTAGGAAGCAATTTTAGTTTTAATTAATTGTGGGACTTTTATGTTTGCAATTTTTATTTTAGTGAAATGTGGGTTTTTTATTTTAGTGAAATGTGGGTTTTTTATGTATTTTTTATCATAAGTCTTTTTAGTCTTTTATTTTTTAAGGATGGATTAGGCCTAATCCATAACTATATAGGCCTATTAGGCCCATTTCATCTAGGTTTTTTCTATTAAGGTTTCTTGCTTATAAAAAAGAGCAACTATGTAATTTGGAGGCAACAACGAATATCATTAATGAAAAGTATATTTCAGAAAGCTTTTGGTTTGCCTTCTTGTGTTCTTGATTGAATGCTTGAATTTGACTTATCAAAAGGAGTGATCATCATTTGTAACATCTCAAGATTGAGGTTTTAAGGACTTTGTTTCCTTAGGGTTCTAATCTGATCATCTTTAACACATTTTTAGCAATTCACTCGTTCATATACTTTTGAGTTTATGAGTTCCTAGGGTTATTCACCTAGAAGGTATGCATCATTTCCTTACAACAACCAACTTATGGTTCAACGGATTTCTGCGGGTGTACGTGGGGTGTTTGTTTAGATTGAGTTTGTATAGGAAATGTTTTTGTGTGGCCTAAGGAAGGAGGTCGAGTAGAGATCGTTGGAGAAACTGGGTCTTTACCATTAACCATGATGTACTACGAGTGGATTCTTGACCAAAAGAGAGAACAATAGGAATTTCATAAAGAAAAGAAATTTAAGACTTAGAAGAGTAATTTAGCTTAAAAATGGGTTGAAAAGTTTCTTCTAACGATCTAAAAAACTTGGAAGATTTTTCACTCCGATTGTAGGTGAGCTAGAAACCATATAGACTGGTTTTCTCTGAGTAAATGAGTTAAAAAAATTGGCTTAAGAGGTAAATATAGGTCAAATGAAGAGTGCACTATTTATAAACAAGAAATCAGGCCTAAGGTGCTATAGAAATTGAGAGATTACTTATAGTTTATATGTAAGTTAGTTTAAGAGAAGTTGAAAAGCCACCCATAATTGAGTGTATTCTCTTACCTTTCTTTAAGCTATAATAAGGGGAGTTAATGTTTGGTGTTGTCCAAGTGGCAATGGTAAGCACCAAAATGACCTAGTGATCATCCTATCCCAGCAAGGTGATAATAGCAACCTTAGTCCATGTCATGTTTTGTACGTTTGAACTCAAGTAAATGGGTTGAAGCATACTAACTTGCACATGCTATATGTTTGCATGGCCCGAGTACTGATTGAAGAATTGTATATTCCATTTTTTTCCTTCAAGTATTGGGACTCAATTAGTCAAGCTATAATATATGGACAAGTCTACATGACCTATGGTATGCGTCATGGACAGATCGAGTTCAATGAAGTTCTTCCAATCAATCTTCGATTCCCAAACAACTTGAGTGAGGCGACCTATTTAAGCAGATTGATATTTTAGTACGTTATAATGTGTCAGGTTTCAACTTTACATGCTCTGACGCTACATCTACTTTGCTTTTCTTTGAGCATAGGGTCTATCATTGTAGTAGTGACACTTGTACATTGTTATGCCTATATATAACCCCTCATTAATAAAGAATTTGTATTTATTACTTGAACCTATAGCATTACGAATTCTCTAAACATGTTCCATGTTGGGGAAAAACAAAATGACTATCTCTGTTTGTTAGCCAAATGTGCAATGCCTCTATTTGTTTGTTTAGGGCACTCATAAATTTTCCTCAACATATTGGGTACTTGTAGATTTCCCTTAACAAACTAGGTCATACTTTCACACTAGTAATATAAACTAGGGCTCATTAAGCCAAAACATCTACTAATGGTTACCCATGATATGTGATTGTCTTTCAATCTCTCACCACATTTGTCATTATACTCATGTCAAATACACCATTTCTTTAAGCTAGTCAAGGTTTACTAATCGCTGAATTAGTAATAAAAATTAGGAGCAATAAGCATACAGTAAAACATACAACATAATAGCTAAATAAAATACATTAAAGTCAAATCCAAAATTTCTATATTACAACTCAAAGCAAGAACTACTCTGTTAATCCAAATGTTATAAATTAGCACTTGCGGAAGTAAAGTTTGGGTCCAATTTTGGTTACACAAATATATAATTATGGATGATAGCAAAATAATAAGCAATAAGAAAATAAATAGCACACAATAATTTAAGTAGTTCAACTTTTCAATGTGAAAAGTCTACTCTACGGACGACAATACACTGAGAAAAATCCACTAATAATCAAATGGAGATACAAACATCAATATTCAGAGAGCTTCACAAATTATACCAAAAATCCAAATATACCTAGAAAATATCTCCCTCTAATTTACTGGTAATATATAGGAAGATAAATTAGTAAACTTATCAAATGGAGATACAAACATCAATATTCAGAGAGCTTCACAAATTATACCAAAAATCCAAATATACCTAGAAAATATCTCCCTCTAATTTACTGGTAATATATAGGAAGATAAATTAGTAAACTTGCTATTAAATCAAATATTACTGTACAAATATTAACAATGGGTAGACTCCACAATCTCCTCAGTTTCATCCAGCTACATTGTTTTGTTTTGTTTTTTTCTATGTCCCTACTAGTGCAAAATAGAAACAGAGACTCAAGGCTACAAACTGCTAGGAAAAATGCAGAGAATGACTGAGTAGGAAAATACTAGAAATGCAAAAAGGAAAGGCAAGCTGGAACAACCAGTTTTTGCTATTTCTTCTCTGCCGCACCCAATTACCAAATGCTTCAATCAAACGACTGAGAAGAACTGGACGGGAATAAGTTGGAAAGCAGTCAAAAGCTTTTCTATTTTTTCTTCTGTTTTCTATCACAAGTAGTTCTCAGCTTGAATGCACCAAACATCTGAGAAAAGGAAGGAAAAATTATATAGGCAAATGGGATAGGGTTTTAATGGGTTAATATTTTTGGGCCTGGAGTTTTAGGCCAATATTTAACAAATCTCTACCTTGGCTCAAAACGAAAACATGTTCTTCATATGAAATTCCTCGTATTACTAATAACTGTCATCTAAAGCTCTGAAGGGTGATCATCTTCTGCAAACACCAATCAAGTCCAAGCAGTACTTGAACTTATTAAATGGAACTAGTTTGGTTAACATATCAGCTGGATTCTCTATAGTGACTATCTTATTGACAACAATAGCACCCTAAGAGACAATATCACGAACGAAGTAATTTCTAACATCAATATGTTTGGTTCTTTCATGACATATAGTATTCTTGGTCAAGTGTATCACACTCTGACTATCACAAAATACAACAAAAGTATCCTATTACAAACCCAAATCATAAACCAAACCTCTAAGCCAAATGACTTCTTTCACTACTTCCCCTATTGCCATATATGTCTCTGTCGTAGAAAAAACAACTATAGGCTGTAAAGTAGCCTTCCAACTAATGGCATAGTGAGAAAGAGTGAAGACATAACATATCAGAGATATCTTCTATCCAAATCATCAGCATAATCAGAGTCCACATAACTAATAACACTGCAACCGGTATTAGAACTTCCATCATATACCAAACCAAAATTAGATGTGCCTCTCAAATACTGAAGTATCCATTTCACTGCTTGCCAAGGACCCTTACCAAGATTACCCATATATCTGCTAACAATACTAACTGCATATGAAATGTCTGCATGATTACAAATCATAGCATACATCAAACTACCAATGACACTATCATATGGAACTTGAGATATGTACCGTTGTTCTTCTTTTGAGTATGGTGACAAATCCAAAGAAAGCCTAAAATGCATAGCTAACGGTGTACTAACAAGTTTAGACTCTTTCATACCAAAACGTTTAAGAACTTTTTCAATATAAATTTTCTGAGTCAAATAAAGCTTTCTTGCTTGTCTATCCCTATAAATTTCCATGCCCAAAATTTTCTTCGCTGCACCCAAATATTTCATCTCAAATTCACCACTAAGTTGAGACTTTAAATTCTTAATCTCAGACTTATTCTTAGAATCAATAAGCATCTCATCAACATAAAGCAAAAAATAGACAGATGAAGCATCATGGAATCTTTTATGATAAACACAATTATCGTAAACACTCCTAGAGTGACCATGATCAATCATAAAAGAATCAAACTGTTTATACCATTGCCTAGGGGATTGTTTCAACCCATATAAAGACTTTTTCAATAAACAAACATGATCTTCCTTACTTGGAACAACAAACCCCTCTGGTTGATGCATATATATTTGTTCCTCAAGCTCACCATGTAAGAAGGCTGTCTTGACATCAAGTTGTTCTAATTCCATGTCAAACAATGCAACCATAGCAAGCGACACACGAATAGAGCTATGTTTCACAATAGGTGAAATTACTTCATTGAAGTGAATATCCTTTTCTGACAATAACCCTTTCTAACAACACATGCCTTGAACCTAGCTACTATTCCTTTACCCTTAGTGATACTATATGGCTATTCATGTTGCTCTTCTACTACATCATGAGCAGAATCATCTACCTCATCCACAGATGACTAATCTGAAGTGCCCTTTTGCACTTGACCAGGAGCTCCACTCTCAAGCTCTACCTGCTCACTAACACCATGATCTTTACCTACAATAATAGACTCTCTTTTTCTTTTCCAACATGGAAAACTCATCAAACTTAGCATCTCTACTAATCAAAAATTTAGGTGATGACTTGGGTTCAACACATAATAATCTATAACCCTTCACTCTAGAATAATACCCCAAAAATATGCATTTTAATGCCCTAGGCTCAAGTTTACCATCATTAATATGAGTATAAGCAGGATAACCAAAAACTTTCAAATCTAAATAATTAGTACCAAAATATATCTTAAACTGAGTCTTCAAATCAATTGTAGTTTGTGGATATCGATTCACCAAATAGCAAGCATGGTTACAAGCTTCAGCCCAAAAAATTTATCCAAGTCAGCTTGAAAGAGCATAAAACGAGCTCTTTCTGAAAGAGTCTTATTCATACGTTCTGCTACTCCATTTTACTATGGTGTATGACGTACAATGCAGTGTCTCACTATGCCATTTCTTTCACATAACTCATTAAATTGACTTTCACAAAATTCCAAACCATTATCAGTTTTCAAATGCTTGATTTTCTTGCTTGTTTGATTTTCTATACAAGCCTTGAATTTTTACAAATTTTGAGAATGCGTCATTCTTGTTTTTCAGAAAATACACCTAAACATGACGAGAGAAGTCATCAATAAAAGTCAACATATACCGGTCACCACCCTTAGACACAATATGAGAAGGACCCTAAAGATGTGAATGAATATAATCAACATTACCTTTCATTTTATGGATGGTTGTACTGAACTTGACCATGCGATGCTTTCCATAGACATAGTACTCACAGAAATCAAGCTTCCTAGTTTTTTGGCCACCAAGAAAATATTGTTTGCTCAAAATAGACATTCATGTCTCACTCATATGCCCTAATCGCATATTCCATAATCAAGTAGTATCTCAATCTTGATCTGACAAGGATGAAACTAAAAAAATACCAATAACAGTGCTACCCTAAAGCATATAGAGACCACACGACAATTTCCCTTTAATAACAACGAGAGCACCCTTAGTAACTCTTAAAACTCCATCTTCAGCTATATACTTATAGCCTTGTGAATCAAGAGTACCCAAAGATATCAAGTTCTTTTTCAAATCTGGAACATGGTGAACATCTTTCAAAGTCCTAACAATACCATCATGTATCTTAATTCGAACAGTATCAACACCAACAAGCTTGCAGGACATATTGCTTCCCATCAAGACAACACCCTTATCAATAGACTGATAAGAAGCAAACCAATCTCTACTGGGTCACATACGGTAAGTGCAACCTGAATCAAGAATCTAAGCATCTCTAGAAGAACCAATAGATACTGATAGAACATTTTCACCATCAAAACCAAAACTATTTGTAACACCAACAACATCATTAGTACCAGAAGATATTGTGGTATATTTTCCTTTACCTTTGATTTTTGGACAATTTACTTTCCAGTGCCCTTCTTGACGGAAATAGTTGCATTTATCTTTTCTTTTTTCTAGATTTGGATCTAGACTTGCCTATATTATTGCTTGTGCTTTTTTCTTGATTTCTACCTCTGACAAATAAACCACTATTATTATCATTGTTTCTTGTAGACACTTTTTTCTTCAACTCTCTGGAAATCAAAGCTGCTTTGACATCCTCCAAAGAAATAGTGTCTCGCCTATATAGCATGGTATCAATAAAATGTTCAATTGAATGAGGTAAATAACATAATAGAACTAAGGCCTAATCCTCATCATCAATGTTAACACCACCATTTTTTAGATCATGAATAATTTTAGTAAATTCATCAAGGTGATCTTGTAAAGGTGTACCTTCTTACATTCTAAATGTATACAAACGCTGCTTCAAATATAACCGACATGTCAAAGACTTGATCATATACAAATTTTCAAATTTAAACCATAACCCAATGGGAGATTCCTTATCACCAACCTCGCGTAGTACCTCATCAGACAAGGATAACAGAATTGAACTGAGAGTATTTTCCATCAATGCATCTTTTTCTCCATCAGTCCATTTTTCTAGCAATATATCATTGCCTTTAAGTGTCTTAACAAGCCATTCTTTAACTAATATGGCCCGTATCTTCATTCGTTATAGACTAAAATCATTCCTACCATTGAATTTCTCAATTTTGTATTTTGGCGCCATAATGGAAAACCCAATATTAAATAAATAGAAGCACAACCCAGAAAATATGAAACCAATCAGATAACCAGAAGCTCAAAATAAATCCAAGAAAGAAAACTTAATCAACTCCAATAAATAAAAGAATAACCCAATGCTTTGATACCAATTTGTTATAAATTAGCACTTATAGAAGCGAAGTTTGGGTCCAATTTTGCTTGCACAAATATATAATTATGGGTAATGAAATAATAAGCAATGAAAAAATAAATGGCACACAATGATTTAAGTGGTTCAACTTTTCAATGTGAAAAGTATACTCACTGGCAACAGCACGGCGAGAAAAATCCACTAATAATCAAATGGAGATACAAACACCAATATTCAGAGAGCTTCACAAATTATACCAAAAATCCAAATATACCCAAAAACTATTTCTCTCTAATTTACTAGTAATATATAGCAAGATAAATTAGCAAACTAGCTATTAAATCAAATATTACTGTACAAATATTAGCAATGGGTAGATTCCACAATCTCCTCAATTTCATGTAGTTGCACTATTTTTTGGTATTTTCTATGTCCCGACTGGTGCAAAATAGAAATAGAAACTCGAGGCTACAAACTATTGAGAAAAATGCAGAGAATGGCTAAGCAGAAAAATACTAGAAATGCCAAAAGGAAAGGCAAGTTGGAAAAACCAGTTTCTGTTATTTCTTCTCTGTCGCACTCAATTACCAAATACTTCAGCCAAATGGCTAAGAAAACTGTATGGGAATAAGAAGGAAAGCAGTTAGCAGCTTCTCTAATTTTTCTTTTGTTTCCTTTCACAAGTAGTTCTCAACTTGAATGCACCAAACGGTTGATCAAAATTATGCTAATAATGGCTCATTAGAGTTTATGAGGTGATTAGAGGGTTAAATATTTCTCAGGTGAAAACTGAACTGTCAAATCATCTTCAAATCAAGGGCTAAGATCAAAACAAGTAAAATTAGCAACACCGGTGAATAGAAAATTGACATGTGCCATGCAAAATATATCGGTCGAATCATAGAGGGACGTGGGGCATGGGAGACCAATTCGAGTCAACATTGTTGAGTCGATGGTAGTTGGCGCAACATGATTCACCTAAACAGATGGCGTGGTGCCCATAGAAATAGGTGACGAATTGCATGGTGACACATGGCATGAAGGTTTAAATGCACTGTAAACTCAAAATGAACATTGTGCTGACACGTGGCAAGGCACTACATCACACTATGTATGCAATGATCTATGATTCATCGTCTCTGCTAGCGTGGCATCTGTGTGGTTTGCCCAGTCAGCTCCTCTGAATACGTGGTAGCTACTGATTGGTTATGTGTTAAAAATTCATAAAAAATCCATAATATTTTCAAAAAAATCCCAAAAAATTTCAAAAATTATATTTTCACCCCTTTTACTAAAAAATTTATATTTTAATATTTTTTAACCTTAAAAATACTATTTATATAATTGATTTGTGTGTAAGAATGATTCTACTTTCATAGAGTTATCATGAGGTTCACATACCCACTAATTAACGTTTCATCAATACAAGGATATACAACGTTTTTGATGAATTGATTCGTGTGTGTTGTACATGATATCATCCAATGCACCCATGAGATCAACCTATATGAGCGTGCTAATCAATTCAATCTTAGAATAAGTCTCATAAGTCTATTTTTCACATTCTTCTCCACTAATATAAATATGCACTTAGCTAAAGATGAATAAAGGGTTTTCATGCTTATAATAAAAGGCTTAGGTTGGGGTCGATAAATGAAGACATTAAGGCTCTTTCCACATCTTAGTTGTCTTTTTATTCATCATTCACTTTTTAACTACAATCGAGATTTTACTTAATATTTTAGTACGTCCTATCTTATAAATCTTTTCATATTCTTTTATTTCACATCTTTTTTTTTTGCAATTTCACAACACCCCTAAATTTATTTTCAATTTTATTTTCTTTTTCTTTAGAGAGATAATTGTGTTGCGAGTTTTTCTTTTTCTTTTTTTCTTTCTCTTTCTTTCTTTTTTTTTTTTCTTTTTTCATAATGTGCATTACATTTCACCTTACTATATATCATAACAGATTATTGTATTTTTTTCTTTACATACAAGCTAAAGGTGCAAGGGTAAAGATAATGCATATTAGTTAAGCATAAAATGTGGCTTAAAGATATAAAACGTTCTTTGTTAGGCTTAAATGGGTGACTGCAGATATTAATAATGGTTAGCTTGAGAGGCTCAATCGATCCAAATAACACCTAAATCATTTTACTTGCTAAATAATATTTAGAATTTTGCCTCAAGGGATGATCAAATAAATTCTAAAACATGGTAATTTTCATCAACTCACTACAAATTTTCTTTTAAAAAGCATACCAATATCAATCATGAACATATGCATAAAAATTTGAATCAATCCAATCAAAAATAACAAGTATATCACATGATTAATGTAAGTATCTTAGCAAGCATATTACATTTATTATCCTAGTCATGACAACTGATTTTTATCATTTAGTTCTTATGTTTCATATCAAGCATTCATGCATTTAGTTTCCATATATTTATCAATTTTTACAAATCATGATTAAAAACATTCTAAAACAATTCCTAAAAATTAAAAAGGCATACTAAATACTAAAGTAGAGAATGAAGTTCCATCCCCCAAACTTAAATTTCCCATTATCCTCAATGTGTACATATAAATATGAAAAAGTAAAAAGGAAAGAAAACTCCCTTAACCTTGGCATAACACATCTGTCCTTGAAATGCTAAATCTTGTTGCACCATTACTCTCCACACTTATTCACTTACAAAAAAACAATAAAGATATAAGTAAAATAACGTTAGATTGCCTCCCAACTAGCATCACGTTTAATGTCCTTGACTAGACAGTCATATCAACTCCTAAGGTACATCCCTTTATGTCCATTTACTATTGAGTTTGTCCAGAAACAGTTTGAGTCTTGAATTGTTCAATAATACTTTATGTTTTGGTTTAAAAACACGGTTCTCAATTCTCTTATCATGCCATATTTTTTTTTTCCTTTTATACTTTTTAGCATTCTTATAAACACTCCACCATACCTCATCTAATTTATGTATTCACAGCATCTTTTTCACCTCTCCATTGGACTCTTCCGCTTGCACACTTGATTATGAGTGGTAGGGTTAATGTGTGAGGTCTAACCTTGGCGGTATTTTAATAGATGGTTTGAGCTTAGATCATATCTCAAAACTCTCTACAATCACATTATGTATACACATAAGAGGTGTGGCCTCCAAATAGTTCACACAATCAACAGTATCAATTATAGATTCCATACTTTCAAAATTAAAATAGATTGAGTTATTTCTTAGTGAGTTTACTTCATTATTCACAGTATCATATGTAACATTAACATTATTAAGTGTGGGCAACTCAAAAGGTTCTTTTAAGTTATCATATATCCTAAAGCATTCATTAGCATTATTAATATCGAGGGTTCAGATGCTTTAAGAACTTTAAATGTTACTTGTTCATCTTGCACTCTTATTTTAAGCTCACATTTTTGAACATCAATAAGTGCTCTTCGAGTTAATCAAAATGGATAACTAAGTATGATAGGAATGTTATAGTCTTCTTCTATATCTAGTACGATAAAATCCGCTGGAAAGATGAACTTGTCTACTTTTACTAAAACATCTTTTACTAAACCCCAAGGTCGCTTAATTTATCTATCTAACATTTGTAATGTTAATGAAGTAGGTTTAGCTTTACCAACCTGATGACTCTATGAAAGTAGAGTCATTAGCACACGTTTTTACTTAATATTTGCTTGCTTTATTCAATAAATATTATTTTTAGGGTTAAAAATATTAAAATATAATTTTTTTAGTAAAAATGGGTGAAAATATAAATTCTAAAATTGAGAATTTTTTGGAATTTTATGGATTTTTTATGAATTTTCAATGCAGGACCAATCAAAATCTACCACATGGCTTGCAAAGACAACGAATCGTAGATCTATGTATATGAGGAGTGACGCAGCATGTGTCACATCTCAACATAGCATTCATTTCGAGTTTACAATGAGGTCAAATCCCCTTGCATGTGTTATCACTTTGCGCCATATGGCGATGACTCAATGAGCGTTGACTCAGGTTGGTCTCCCCTGCCACGCATCACGCTCTGATTCGCCCAGTGAATTCTATGTGCAATGTGTCACACTATCATTGGTTGGCACTTTAATTTTGCTTGTTTTGATTCAACCATTGATCTGAAGCTGATCTGACAGTCCATATTCCACTTGAGCTATATTTAACCTCATAAACCCTAAGGAGCCATAATTAACCCAGTTTTTATCAGTTTTTGGAGCAAAGGAGAATAATATAGAAAAACTCAAAAAAAGATACAATTTTGGTGGAGATTCAAGAGGAGATTAGTATTACAATTCAAGAGATTGATTATATTTCTTCTTCTATATCTTTCTTTATCAATTTTTATGTATTTCTTTATGAAAAATATGATCTTTATGAACAAAATTATGTCGTTAATTTATTAATCTACGGTCTTATGAACCCAATTGTCACCATGTGATAATCTAGTATTTTACCCCAATTATGATTTCAATTTAATTATATAATTTCATCTAATTTTTATACTATTAATTATTTGGCCAATAATTTATTTATAGAGACAATTAATATATTTGAGAGAATTATTTAATTGTTTGTTTTGATTAAATAACATGCATAGTTTCTAGGGAGATGTGTGTGATTCATAATTGATGAACTCAATGAATAGTATGCAATTTAATTGATATGAGGGTGTGATTAGGTTAATTACTATATGATGTGTAGTTTACTTGAAAGAGAAATACATACTAAGTTATATTCAATTGATCATGTAATTAATTGGTAATTATATTGGGAGGATTTTAATGATTCACATGTTTAGAAAATTAGGGGATTAAGTATTCTTAGATATTTTCTCATATATTCTTAGTCAACAAATCTGATTTAATTAATTATTGTTATTTATTTTTAGTTCTTTTAAATTTACTTCCTTAAAATATAAAAATATGAAAAAATTAATTTTTATTTTTTTAGTTTTAAGTATTAGTTTCTAATAAAATAATCTCCTTGGGAATGATTTTATATTATCATTATATTACTTGTTGCTATATATATATATATTTGTGTATTCATTACACACAATTCATATGTCCGATCACAACCCCCAATCTCTTAAAATTTGATAATGACATGAGATTAATGATGGAACCCAAATCACATAGTACCTTGCCAAAATAAATTTCCTATTAGTTCAAAGAATGTCAAAGCTAACCAAATCTTTCAATTTTTGGGATAGTTTACTAGCAAGGATGGCATTATAACCTTTAGTGAAGGTTATTGTTTCATTATCTTCAAGCCTTTTTTTCTTAGACAGAATGTCCTTCAGAAATTTAGCATAAGAATGTGTCTGTTTAAATACATCTACAAATGATATATTTATGTGTAGCTTCTTGAATACATCTAGAAATTTTGATACTTCATGTCTAACTTTTGCTTTTACAGCCTTTTAGGGAAAGAAATAGTGGGTTTGTAGATGTTGCTTTTTTGGCTGAACTATTTCTTTTCGGTGCCCTCTTTATCTATTAGTTCCTCTTTATCCTTTTGAGTCTATATTCCTCCTTTAAAGTTTTACCACTCCTCGAGGCGATGGCGTTGCAATGCTCCTTATCTTTTCTTCTTGGGTTTATAATTGTGTCACTTAGAGGGTTACCTTGAGGCCTTTGACTTTTGGCCTAAGCAAGTTGCCCCATTTAAGTCTCTAAATTTTGAATTGAAGTCTCTTGAGTAAAGACTTTTGTATTTATTGACTAGATGAAATCTTTCATCATCCTCCCTAAAAAATTTATATTTTCCTCAATAGGTGGATTTTTTTCTTACGCTTATGGTTGTTGTGGTTGTTGAAAACCAGATGATGGAAATGATTGATAGTTGAATTGATTACCACCTTTATTGTTATTATTACTCCAAGAAAAATTTGGATGTTGTTTCCATCCTGGGTTATATGTGTTCGAGTATGGATTATTGTTTCGATTCACATTACCCATATAAAAAGCTGATTCAGTATTATTTGGACAATTATCAAATAAATGAGCTCTCCTACAAAAGACATACGACACCCTTGACTCTTAGACATGGTTTATACTTACTGGCGAGTTTTGAGCCTTTAAAAGATTCACCAAAGATGACAATTGAGCTATAAGTGTTGTGATATCATTTACCTCATGTACTTCGGCTACTCTTCTTATGGCTTCCATTATATCCATTGGCCATTGATAATTATTATTAGTCATCTCTTCAAGTAAATCATAAACTTGATTGTAAGATTTGGCTAACATAGCTCCATTAGTGGATGCATTAACAATTTTTCGTTTTTGAGCATTGAGACCATTGTAGAAAGTCTTCATTTGGATCCAATGAATGATATCATAGTAAGGACAATTCCTTAGCAATTCTTTCAATCATTCTCATGCTTCATATAAAGACTCCCTTTCATATTATTGGTAAGAGGTAATGTCATTTATAAGCTTGACATTCTTTGTTGGTAGGAAATATTTTATCAATAATTTCTCTTCCAAATCATTCAAAGTTGTAATGGAATCAGGTGGTAAAGAGTTTAGCCAAAATTGAGCACAGTCTTGCAAAGAGTAAGGGAATAATCTAAGCCTAAATGTTTCTTCGGTCGCACCACTAAATCTGAATGAATCTCCAACTTCAATAAACAATCTGAGATGTAGATGAGGATCCTCTATTGGTAATCTAGTGACTTGTCCAACTATTTGTAGCATTTGAAACATCACTGGCTTGAATTCAAACTGATTAAGTTGAATGTTTAGTCTTGTAATACTTGAATTCAACCCTTACAACATAGGTAATATATATTCATTTATAGCTCTGTCTCTATCACTCATTAAAGTTATCTGGTTGTTCAAATTTAGCTCATTATTGTTTATTTTTAATGGATTAATCATTTCTTATACTTGGGTGACAACTTATTGTTTTCTTATTGATCTTAAAGTACGCTCAATTTTAAGAAATAATATAATGATAAAAAAATATTGTTTCTACAGAGATTATGTTATTTGAAACCAATTTTTAAAACTAAAAAGTAAAGATCAATCTTTTTATTTATTCTTTTAGTTTAATGAGGCAAAATTAAAAATACTAAAAACATATATCAGTAATTAATTAACTTAGATTTGACACTAAGAAGATATATGAAAAAATATCTAGAAATACTTAATCCCTCAATTTTCTAAACGTGGGAATCACTAAAATTTCCCCTAATATAATTACCAATCAATTACATGATCAATTGAATCTAACCTGGTATGTATTCTTCTCTCAAATAAACTATACACCATATAATAGTTAAACTAATCACAATCTCTTGTCAATTAAATTACATACTATTCATTAAGTTAATGAATTATTGATCACATACATAAGAATTATATATTTATATCTATAAACTATGCATGTTATTTTATCAAGACAAACAATTAAATAATTCTCTCAACTATATAATTGTCTCTATAGATCAATTGTTGTCCAAACAATTAAAAGCATAAAAATTAGATTAAAAATATAATTAAATCAAAATCATAATTAAGGTAAAATACTATATCATCACGTGTAAAAAATTGAGTTCATAAGATCCCTAAATTAATAAATTAACTAGATATAATTTTATTCATAAACTTCATAGTTTTTTTAAAAACTTAAAAATTGATAAAGAAATGAGAAAAATAATAAATACAATCAATATATTGAATAGTAGCAATAACTCTTCTTGAATCTCTACTAAAATTGTATCTCATTTTGAATATTTTTATATTTTTCTCTCTTCTTGGCTCCAAAAACTAATAAAATTGATAATTTTCGACTCATTCAAGTTTATGAGACAATTAGGGAGTTAAATTAGGTTCAAATGATATTTAAACCATCACATCAACTTCAAATCAAAAAAGTAAAATTTAACGGCACTAGCTAATAGAAACATGACACATGGCACGAAAGATTCATTGGGCGAATCAACACATGACACATGGCGTGGGTGAACTAGTTGTGGTCAAGACGCACTAAGTCAACGACACATGACGCACTGTGATTACAACTTGCATGGCCATCCGATGAAAATAATAGATGAATCAGGTGACAACCCGTGACACGTCCATTAACCACACGACAAATTCAAAACGAATATCATGTCGACACATGACACAACCTACATCACAACACATGGCGTTGCACGATAGCCCTATTCAATTGCATGGCATCCACGTACCATTTTCTAATTGATCCTGTATTAAAAATTTCCAAAAAATTATTCTTTCATCCATTTTCACTAAAATTTTCATATTTTAATATTTTTAATGTCAAAAATACTATTTATTAAATAAAAGAAACCAATATTAAAGAAAAGTGAACTGATAACTCTACTTTAAAAGAATAACATTTATATACAAGTAAACAATTAGATTCTAATATTTAGTAGTCACCGCCAAATCAGACAAGTTGAAAATGTAGGCAGAGGTCTTATATATATACCAAAATTTTGCAGTTCATTTGTCAAATTCATTATGGTTGCACACAAATGAATACTATTACAATGGTATAGGAATTGTTTTCACAACATCTTTCCTGGAATTACAAAATGATTGAAGATGAATAACATCAATTGTACCAAAACCAGAGAGCAGGATCCCATAGTCTACCAACCTACGAACATCCCGCGGAAGCGGGGATTGCCAAAGGCCATCCCACCAAGCTGGAGGAAGAAGTGGTGTGAAGGAACATTGATTCCGCTGGTTATGACAACTTAGAGGACCTGCATATCTGTTCCACACATGTCCCCAACCCACTTGAAATCTTAAGCCATCTCTCAACAAATTACTCTGAACGCTGCTTAAGAAAGAGTAACTAGAACTGGTAGTAGGATCATCTCCTGAAAAATAAGAGGTGGTAACTGTCAGAATTCTTTCAAAAAATTGTCACATGGACGGGTCACTTGAGTACTGGTGTTACATGGATTATTAAGAGGGTCTGAGTGACATTGGAAGGTATAGTAAGTACCTAGACTGTTTGCAGCAGCCAGTGCTGCAATTAACTGGGCATAGGTAGTTCCAATGCGCCTATGAGCCCCAGAGACTACAGCATGTTTAGCTCGTGATGCCAGAAAGAAGTCCACAAATGCAACCCATCTGGGTGCAGGGCCCCAATCCTTCACTCTAAAATTGAGATTTTGCAAACTGTTGACAGGACTTGATAAATTCCCTTTAAAATCATAATAGTTGAAATGAAGAACCTACAGAAAGCATAAGGTAATTAATGCAAATGGCTACAAATTATAGGTTGTATAGTGTAACACTAAAAAAAGGTCTTGCATTAATAGAAACAAGGTTTAGTTGCATATAACATAGCTACCCGTCCATGCGGTACATATACATTTTATAATGTAAAAACATGTTTTTTTTCATGCACAATATACAGCGCAGATATTTTCTTTTTTATATAAGGTATTTTTTTAGAGGGTTTTCTTTTTTATATAAGGTATTTTTTTAGAGGGGGTTAAAAGTGAAACTATGTAAATAAATAGGTCATATAAATATCGAAGAGAAAAAAAATTGTGTATACATATACTAGTGAAGTAGCATATTGTAGTAGGTGTAAAAAAATATAAAAATTAAAATTGTACGTAAATATAATTATAATTTTTTACTTCAAGTACAATTTGAGTTTTATTTTTATATGTTATAAATTTTAAAAATAGAGATTAACTATATATTCTATTCATGATTATTAGGGATATTTTTTCGATTTTATTTCATTTCCTTAATATCAATATTATCCTATAAAAGAAGAGGCTGTGTATAGATTTTATATATGAATAAAAAATATTTTCTCATTCATTCAGTTTATACATATCAAAACAGGATTGCTCTAATCCTACCACCAATGACTAAAGTCGATAATAACAACACATAATCTGTTTCATCTGAGAAAGAAACAGGATAAATATCCACCGAGTGCATAACTCGATAATTCATCCATTCAACTCACAATCAAAAAACTCAACGGTAAAAATTATTGTGAGTGGATACAGTCTATTAGGTTGGTAATCGAAGACAAAGGAAAATTGGGTTACCTCAATGGTGAGACAGGAAAGCCAGCGTCTACCCAACCCATCAACCATCGAAAGTGGAAGTCAAAAAAATCAATGGTAATAGCTTTTAGCTTGTACATTACATGTAGCCTCCAATTGAGAAAACATACATCTTCCAATCAACGACAAAGGATATTTGGGATGCCGTTCATAAGACGTACTCTTAACACCAAAAATCTCTCAAATATTTGAAATCAAAACCCAACTGTAGCAAATGAAACAGGAGAATAAAGGTGTGACGAAGTACTATATAGAGATGGTGACTCTGTGGCAAGAGCTTGATTCAAGCTCAGATGAAAACTGGGAATGCAAAGGTGATGCTATTCTGTACAAATCGAAGTTAGAGAGTGAAAGGTAGGATCCCCGACTGACAACTGCTACCATCCATTGGCAAGGTATTTTCATAAGTTTGTCGCAAAAAAGGACAACGAGTTGTGATGTTAAGGGAGATGGGGGCTTCACCAATTGGATCAACCCTTAATACCCATGGGTCTATTGGGCCTGAGCGTGAGCTTTCCACAACCAATAGACCTCCTATTACCCGTAATTTGCTATGTTTAATGGATCTGAGCCTATTGGGCTTGTTGATGTTGGGTCTAGACCCAAAATTTCTAGACTAATATCATGTGGGCCTTCTAGTGAGCCTCAAACTAGTAATAATTAGATTTCACAAAAAAGGTGCCCTTGGTGTGAACATTGTCAAAAAAATGAGCACATAAAAGATATTTATTGAGAAATACACAGAAAACCTATGGATTGAAAACCAAAACAGTACAACAATAACAGAAGTAGTGGTTATCAGGCTACTATTGATTATCAAACGGACAAACTACAAAGAGAAAAGCATGCCTACAATGGAACTTTCAACTCAAAACAAATATAACTATAAAATATTCACTAGCTTCCAAACATCGAGTTAGTCTTCCACATATGTTCCTTCTAGTTCACTAGCACACAAGTAATTTTCTAAAAGCCTTGAGTACCACTTCTCGGATTCAAACTCCTTGGATTATTGATTTTGATACTTCAGATCACATGATTGATGTGTATAATCTTTTTTTCCTCATATTTTTCTCATGTTGGGAATCTTAAAGCAAAAATTATAGGTGACTCACCTATTGTAGGAAAAGGGAGTATAAAAATTTCTAATTCTATAACTCTTGAATATGTACTTCATGTTCCCAAGTTGTCATACAATTTATTGTCTATTAGTCGGTTGACAAAAAATTTCCAATTGCTCTGCTAAATTTCTCCCCTTATCTTGTTTTTTTAGAACTTATCATCGAAGAAAACGATTGACAGTACTAAATAATGTAAGATACTCTACTATGAGGAATCTAATGTGAGTGGACAATGTCAAATTACAAACTATGGTTCTGCACCTATTCATAGGGATAATGAAATTTTGTTATGATATTTTAGAATAAGTCATCCTAATTTTCATTATTTGAAACAATTATTTTCTTCTATTATTTTGAATAAAAAATTGTCTAATTTATAGTGTCAAATTTGTGAACAAACAAAACATCAATGTACCTTTGTTTTTAAACACAAATATAAACCATCTAAATCATTTATTGTAATTCACAGTGATTTACGGGATCCTTCCCGTAGTCTAAATCGTACCCATATGAAATGGTTTGTAACCTTTATTGATGATCATAACTAAATATGTCAGGTTTATCTATTAAAAGATAAAACTGATATTCGTACTATGTTTATCAATTTTCACTCCATGATTCAAACACAATTCCAAACACAATTCAGATTTTGCGTACTAATAATGGTACCGAATATTTCAATGCTACTTTGGGGAACTATCTTTGCAACCATGGGATAATTCGCCAAAGTTCTTGTGTCAACACTACTCAACAAAATAGAGTTGCCGAACGAAAAAATAGACACATTTTGGAAGTTCCATGTGCCATAACGTTTACCACTAACGTGTCGAAAATGTTTTGGGGCGATGCAATTTTGACATCCGCATATCTTATAAATAGAATGCTAGTCATGCTCAATCCTTTGAAACACTCTCAACAAACAAAAAAACTATTTTCTTGCTTCTCGTATTCTGTCTGATCTATCCCTCAAAGTGTTTGGTTGCACTGTTTTTGTGCATATTCACCCTCACAATCTAAGTAAACTTGATCCAAGAACGCTTAAGTGTTTGTTTCTTAGATATTCTCTTACTTAAAAAGGTTACAAGTGTTATGACCAATCTACAAAAAGAGTCTACACTAGTCTTGATGCCAAATTTTTGAAAACACACATTTTCTCCACAGACCTTCTCTTCAGGGGGAGAATGTCAGTAAAGCTCAGTTGTTTACCTTTGATCTTTCCTTTCCTAAGAATGAGAATGTTCCAAACACTAGCCTTGAACCTATCACACCATATCATTCTAATGTGCCATTTACAAAAAGAAACTTGACCTTAGAGAAAGATGCTAGTACCAAAAAAAATATACTTGTTTATACGCAGAGGCTAAATTCAAAATACAAAGAGAATCTCACACTTGAAACACTAAGAGAGTCTGATCCGATGATAGCTCCAAGTATTCTTGAGTCTCCGTTAGACACGGATAATCCTGAACCTAATGACTTACCTATTGCGATTAGAAAACAACGCCAATTTTGTACTCTCTACCCTATATCAAAATTTGTCTTATAATACTCTTCACCCTTTGGTCTTTCCTTTCCTGAGAATGAGAATGTTCCAAACACTAACCCCGAACCTACCACACCATATTATTCTAATGTGCCATTTACAGAAAGAAATTTGAACTCAGAGAAAGATGCTAGTACAAAAAAAAAGAAAATACTTGTTTATTCGCAGAGGCTAAATTCAAAATACAAGTAGAATATCACACTTGGAACACTAAGAGAATCTGACCTAATGATAGCTCCAAATATTCTTGAGTCTCTGTCAGACACGAGTAACGTTGAACCTAATGATTTACCTATTACAATCAAAAAACGACGCCGATTTTGTACTCTCCACCCTATATCAAAATTTGACTTTGTCTCCTAGAATCCAAGCATAGGGTAAAAATTCCAAATAATATTGAAGAGACATGAAAAATTTACAAGTGAAGAGAAGCAATAATAGAAGAATTATGGGCTTTGAAAAAGAGTGAAACATGGGATGTGATGAGTTTGTCACAAGGAAAACAACTAGTTGGTTGTAAATGGGTATTTATAATGACGTATAAGGCCGTTAGGACAATTGAACGTAACAAGACTCACTTAGTCGCCAAAGGGTTTACTCAAGCCTATGGTATTGACTACATAGAAACATATGCACCTGTGGTAAAATTAAATACAGTTCGGGTTCTATTATCATTAGCAGGGAACATCGACTGGACACTTCAACAACTTCACATAAAGAATGCATTCCTTAATGGTAAGTTGGACGAAGAAATCTTCATAACATTACTTCCAAGTTTTTGTATACAGTAGGAGGAAAACATGACATGTAAACTTAAGAGGTCCCTCTATGATCTCAAATAATTACCACGAGCATGGTTTGATAGGTTAGCAAAGATAATAAAAAGTCAAAGGTATCAACAAGGATAGTCAGATCACACATTCTTTTTCCAACAATCTGAAGAAGGGTTGAAAACAATTTTGATTGTGTATGTTGATATATATTCCTAACCAAGGATAATTCAGTCGAGATTGAGATACTTTACTGAATTTGAAATAAGAGACCTGAGACAAATGCAATACTTTCTGGGCATAGAGATCGCCAAGTCAAAAGGTGGCATTAGTGTTTTACAACAAAAAATATGTCCATCTTTCGACTGAAGCTCTCATGCTTGGAAGTAAACCAAATGACACCCCAATTGAAGAAGGAAAGAAAGCAGAAGATAACAAAAAACCAATTGATGAAGACAAATATCAAAGACTAGTTGGAAAGTTAATCTACATATCACACACAAGACCTGACAATGCATTTGCAATTAGCATGGTTAATCAATATATGCACTCACCAAAGGAAATGCATTTAAATGTGGTATATAGAATACTCAAATACCTCAAAGGCTCTCCAAAAAAAGGACTATTCTTCAAGAAAAGTGAAGATAGAAATATTTACAAATGCAAATTGGGTAGGCTCAACGGATGATAAAAGGTCTACTACCGGGTATTGCACATATTTATGGAAAAACCTGGTAAATTGAAAAAGTAAAAAACAAAATATGATAGATAAAACTAGTGCCAAAGCTAAATTTTGAACAATTGCACAAGGGATATGTAAAGGATTATGGTTAAGGAAACTCTTGGAAGAACTATAGATACAAACAAAGTTCCCATTCAAGATCTATTGTGACAACAAAATCACCATCAATATTTCCCTTAATCCAATTCAATATGATCGGACCAAAACATGTAGGAATACATAGACACTTTATCAAGGAAAAAATTGAAGAAAATATTTCCATGACCTACACTCCCACAAAAGAACAAACAAAAGATATCTTAACCAAAGGACTTCTTCAACAAAGTTACGATGATTTCATTTTCAAGTTGGATATGATCGATATTTATAATCCAACTTGAGAGAGAGTATTAAAACCCTAAATCCTTTGGGATTTTTTCCTATTAATTAAAACTTAAGTTGCATGGTTTAAATAGAGATTAGCTGTATATTTTGTTCCTGATTATTAGGGATATTTTTCTAATTTTATTTCATTTCCTTAGTATCAATATTATACTATAAAAATAAGACCATGCATAGTTTTATATACAAGAAATAAGAAATATTTTCTCATTCATTCGGTTTACAAGTTTAACTTTTAAATAGAAAATAATGCTTCTTTTGTAATTAAATAAAGAGTGATATAACATAAATAAAATATGTGATCTTGATTATATATGAAATATTAAATTATACAGTAGGAAAATAACAAGAGAGATTAAAAAAATATAAAGTGTTACCAAAAAGACAAAAAGTACATGATAAGTTGTTCTATTTTTATTTACTTTCACATAAAAATGAATAATTTTATAGCAATAAGGAGGATTGATATCTTTGAACTACCATAATCTTATTTTAGAACCCATTTTGATTTATATTCTCAATTAAGACACATGAAATATATCTATTTAAATTATTGATATACATTTTGGTTAATTTCAATAATAATGGTATCTCTAAGCTACCCCATTTTATTGAAATTACTGTTAAAATTAACCAAAATGTGTAACAATAACCTAAAGGAGGTATTTCAATCCAAAGATACCAATTTCATTGAAGTGAGGGGCCGTGGCCCACCTCACTCACCTATTACTCATCCCCTAAGTGGAGGAATGTATGCTTAAATTCTTTAACTCCTTGGTATGTTATGAAGAAAGAACAATTTATATGATGATCTCAGATACGTGTTAAACAAGAAGTGCATGTTAGTATGTTTTTTTGCAAGTAATGGTTACTCATTTAGAATAAAATTTCACAAGCAAGTGGCAGGTCATGCTACTACCTCGGCAAATTTACTGATATTTGGTGTTATGCTCTTCACGAGGGAGGGAGTATCTGAAACTAACACGACCCTAGGTCTGGACTCCTTGTCTAGAGTGTGAGTGGCTTTTCTGATGCAGTTTAATGCAGCCTGTAGAGCTCCCAGAGGCCTGTTACATAGGATGGAAACAACCTGCATTGTTAATAGCTACAAGTCAAGCCCTTCAATAATAAATTTTCAGTAAATTTTCAATGTTCAGCTCTTTTGGGATGTATGTGATCATTTGCAAATGGATGTCATTACCTATCTGAGGATAATACTTTTTCACCTCTCTCTAAGGATACCAAAAAGCATCTTATTGTATGTAGTAGACGGAGATTGACTAAACAATTTATAGTTGCATTTCCTTGGACTAATTTAAGGAGCATCTGGATGTAAATGATTAACGGTGGAAGTTCAACAACAATTTTATACTTCATAAACTATCAGCTGAAACAACCAAGCAAATCCAATCAGTCTCTTGGATCAGCAGTACTGACATTTCTATTTGTAAAATCAGAATTCTCTCTTATTATTATCATTCAAAGACACTACCTATTTATATACAAACATAGAGACAATCTTAGGTGACATACACCTAATACACAACTCACACCACTAAGACACCTAGTGTTAGACACCTAATACACACACTCATAAATCATCTTTAACAATCCCCCTCAAGTTGTAGCATAGATATTAATCATGCCCAACTTGTTACAAAGATAATCAACCCGAACCCCACTTAAAGCTTTCGTGAAGATATCTCCTAATTGTTCTCTTCTTCATATCCCGTAGAAATCAACCTCCGAATTTTCTCGCGAACAAAATGACAATCAATTTCAATGTGTTTAGTTCGCTCATGAAACACAGGGTTAGAAGCAATATGAAGAGCAGTTTGGTTATCACACCACAATTTCGCTGGTACTGAAGTTTTAAGACCTACTTCATCCAAGAGCTGATATATCCATATTATCTCAGACGTAGATTGTGCCATAGCCCTATATTCTGACTCTGCACTCGATCGTGACACAACATTCTGCTTCTTACTTTTCCATGAGACCAAATTTCCTCCAATGAAAATACACAACTCCGATGTGGATCTTCTATCCACTTTGGAACCTGCCCAATCTGCATCTGAAAAACATTCAATATGAGTATGTCCATGATTTGCATACAAGATGTCACGTCCAGGTGCTCCTTTTAAGTAACATAAAATTTGCTCTAATGCTACCCAATGATGAACCGTCAGACTTACATAAATCGGCTAACAACACCGATCGAATATGCACATCCGGACGAGTCACCGTGAAGATAATTCACCTTTTCCAACCACCCTTCGATATCTCTCAAAATCTTTAAAGTGGTTCTCCATCTCCGTAAGGTGGATGTTCGTGAGTCACGGGAGCACTACAAGGTTTTGCTCCTAATTTCCCGTCTCGCTTAATAAGTCCAGACATATTTTCTTTGAGATAGAAATATACCTTTTTTACTCCTCGTGACTTCAACACCCAAGAAATACTTTAGCATCCCCAAATCCTTCGTGTGAAACCGAGTATGTAGGAAAGACTTAAGAGATGAAATCTCGCAAGTATCACTTCCAAGAATAACAATGTCATCTACATACACAACTAAAAGAATGATACCAAATTTTCCGATTGTTTGTAAACACGTAATGGTCGTACTTGTTTTTCATCATACCAAACGTTTCTATAGCTTGACTAAATTTTCCAAACCAAGCACGAGGACCTGCTTTCAAACCATACAAAGATTTCATGAGACGACAAACGTGCTCAGACTTCCCCGAAAGCAACAAAACCAGTGAGGTTGCTCCATAAACACCTCCCGTCAAGATCACCATGAAGAAAAGCATTCTTGATATCTAGTTGATGCAAAGGCCAATGCGAGTACCGCCATAGAAATAAACAACCGAATGTATGTCAATTTAGCAACAGGAGAGAAAGTGTCGAATAGTCCACTCTATAGGTTTCGAGCATATCCTTAGCAACAAGACGGCCTTTAATCGAGCAACCGACCCATCCTGATCGACCTTAATCGTGAACACCCATTTGCATCCGATAGCCCGTTTCCTCAAGGTAAATCAACCAAGTCCCAAGTACCATTTGTCATCCAACGATTCATTTCTCGATCATTGCATTATGCCAACCAGATGAGATATGGCTTCATGAACGCTTTAGTGGATAGAAATAGAATCAAGAGAAGCAATAAAAGAGCAAGAGGAAGACGACAAGCAATTATACGAAACAAAAGAAGAAATAGGATAAGTACATTGACGTTACCTTTTGCGTAATGCAATAGGAAGATCATCAAGCAGATGCGATCCGATGACGAAGGACAAGTGTGACATGAATTGTGGGCTGCCTGCCGAGTAGACTTGAGTTATAGAGGCCTGAACAGAATCGGATCGTAGACAGTGCTCAAAATGATGTGATAGAATAGACTAACAAACACATCCTCCCTCCGACACGCATGAGGAGGAGAAGACGAAAAATAGGTATGTCTTCCACGAAGGTAACATCAATGGAGACAAGATATTTGTTAAGACTAGGACAATAACATCTATAACCTTTTTGGAAACGAGAATAACCAAGGAAGATACATTTCAAAGACTGGGGATCTAATTTAGTAACACGTGGACGAACATCCCGAACAAAACAAATGCTACCAAATATCCTGTGGTCAACCTAAATAGTGATTTATTAGGAAACAAAATTTTGTAAGGAATCTCACCAGCGAAGAAATGTATTTAGTGGCATGCGATTAATAAGAAAACATGCGGCTGAAACTGCATCGGCCAAAAAGGTTTAGAAACATTCATTTGAAATAATAAGGCACGTGCGCTTTCGAGAAGATGTCTGTTTACTGCTCTACCACTCCATTTTGAGATGGAGTATCAACACACGAAGTTTCACGAAGCATGCCATTTTGAACCATATAAGATTGAAACAAAGTCGATGTATATTCTTTGGCATTATCACTTCAGAAGTACCTAATTGAAACATTAAATCGAGTTTTTAATCTCAACACAAAAATGCACAAAAAATAGAAAACAATTTAGAACGACTCTTCATTAAATATAACCAAGTTACACGAGAATAATCATCCACAAAAGTAACAAAATACTTAAATCCGTGTTTAGGACAAAATAGGACAAGGACCCCAAACATCGAATGAACTAATTCAAAAGGAACACTAGCACGTTTATTAACTCTGATTTGAACTAAGACGATGATGTTTTGCAAACCGACAAGACTCACAATCTAATGAAGACACCTTACTAAACCGAGGACAAAGCTTCTTCAAGAAGGAAGAGATGGATGACCCAATCTACAATGTGCCTCAAGGGAGAGGTTACACTAGATCAAGCAACAAATTTCTGTGATTTGGTGTCAAGAATATAGAGGCCTCCAGTACTCATGTCCTTTACCAATAGTCTTCTTCGTCATAAGATCCCGAAATAAGCAATGATCATGAAAAATGAGATACAACAATGCTTAAGATCAGTAGTAAGTCGACTTCATGTAGATCAAATTAAAGGATAAGCTAGATAAATGTAAGACAGACGACAAAGGAAGCAAAGGAGCGGGAGTAATTATGCTGCATCTAAGAACACGAGATGGTGACCCATCTGGCTAAGGTAACAAGAGGTAGAAGTAGGACCCAAGAGTAGAAAAAAGACTAGAATTACCCGTCATATGATCCGTGGCACCCTAATCAATAACCCATTTGGAAGATGAAGAAACGAGACACGCATTTGATTTACCCGAATCAAAGAAGAAGTGACAGTAGGCGAAAGACCCATGATTCTCGATACCGTGAGAACTTGGTGTAAATTCATCTCACAGAGATAAGAACCCATTTTCTAAGTATCGTAAGTGGATACAATGAGCCGAGTGACCTTTCTCGATGTTTGTACCGAAGCTTTCTACATTCATGTTTCGTATGTCCTAGCTCAGGACAATAGTGACATACAATACCTCTCGAGGTCCCGTGGTCGAGTTTCAAACCCACGCGAGCCACCTCCTTTATTTCTCGTTCATATAAGTCGACCGTCCATGCTCATAATTATTACTTCTACCGACCAAAGCACCGTTTAATCGAGCAAAGCGGAGGAGGGGAGTTGCCTCTCTCGTACGAAGTACTCGACTAAACACTTCTTGTAAAGAGGAGATCTCGTAACCGTAAAGAACCCGGGACTTAAAGGGCCTCAAAAGTGCAGGAAGACCTAAGTAAGAAAACTCATGACCGCTATTTGTTCCCGCTGACTTTGTCAACCTCGACATCGTGGCTAAAAGGCATCAAACTATCGAGCTCCTCATAAGTCCTTTTAAATTCCATAAAATAATTTCATGGAGCGACCGATCTTGCTTTGTCTCCGCAAGAAAATGCTTCGCATACCTCATATAGCGAGAAAGATTTCCTTACCGTAATATAAGAAATCCAAATAATCCATCAATTCCTTAACGAATTCCACAATGATTGATCAAGTCAATTACATCGCTTTCAATAGAATTCGAATCAGAGAAATAAGCGAGCATCGCTCTAAGCCATGTCTCCGCTTTGAATCATCTTTAAAGAGGATCATTAGTCAAACGAGTATCTTTTTCGATACTTCTCAAATAAATTCGAATAGTCTTGCTCCAAGCCAAATAATTCGAGTCATCGAGCTTATGGTCCGTGGATTTTAGACATCACAGTGCACCATATCCGTTACAACATTAGCTTTCTTCACCCATAACTCCTACAAACAACAAGACAAATGCAGCAAACAAACAAACAAAATCCAACAACAAGAAGCGACAAACACGCAATGACCAAACACGCAATAACAAGAACACAAAATTGGAAGAACGCAAACTCAACAATCACAAGCGATGAAAGGCCAAACCACCACAGATGATGCAAGGACGGCGAGAATGCTAAGACTGGTTCCACGGAGAAGAATTCTACACGGATTGCCACGCCACGCCACCGCGTGGAATTCTGACGTAAAGTCGCGTGGCGCGCGTGGCCCACTCGCGCTGTCCGCACCGGTGACCTCTTGGGGTTTGGCCTGCCGACACTGTTCTCCCCCCCGTGCTCTGCAGTGAGACGCGTGGAAATTTTGACGTAAAGTCGCGTGGTGCGTGTGGCCTGACTGGTTTGGCCGGCTCATGCAATGTTTCTTCCTCCCCCGTGCCGATGAGAAAAATGCACTCCAAAAGGGTGTTCCGAGTCGGAACTCAAAATGCACCAAATCCAAATTTGTGTTTACCTGCAAAATCTCGCCCCTCAATTTGAACGGAAAAAAAATTCTCAAATTTTGTAACCCAAATGCTCGATACTCATGTAAAATCCTAATTTCTCTATTATCATCATTCAAAGACACTACCTATTTATATACAAACATAGAGACAATCTTAGGTGACATACACCTAATACACAACTCACACCACTAAGACACCTAGTGTTAGACACCTAATACACACACTCATAAATCATCTTTAACACTATTTAAGCTTTGATACACTTCTACGAACATATTAATCATTTTCATGGATTCGATACATTAGCAAAAGCAACAAAGCCATTAGGACACTCAATTTTAACCTCTACATAACTAGGCCAAACTACGCAAGTAAAAAGAATTGAATTGATGTTTAACTGTAATACCTGTTCATAAGCATCCGCATATGCAACGAAACATCAGGATCAGTTCCACCACCAAGAACCCAGCTCACAGCTTCCTCAACAACTTTCGAAGGAGAGACAAGAACTCTCATCAGTTCTCCAAATACATTCGGCCGGGATTTCAAGAATTCTGGTTTCCCAAATAAATTAGAAGCAGCATCCCTCATTTCAGGGTGTATGTTCTTCAGAAAAAACTGAACTGCCACAGCATCCGTTGTACCTTGGAACCTGCAGTACAAAGGTTAATGCCCTGTTATGGAACACATGTCACTTCCTCTGAATTGTCATGGAAGAAGTTCTCCGCATTTTACCATATGATAGGCTGCTTCCATGCCTTCCAGTTACAACAAAGGACATTTGTCTGCATTGGCTTCTCAAAATTATCAGTCCTGATAATAAGACGTCTTCCATACTTCTTCTCACATTTATTGCGTCTCCAAAGATGCTTGACTTCTTTTAAAGTAAAGGAAATGTTGGAATAAGAAATGTAATCTCCAAAAGGAAATTTTCCCCTGGAATAAATAGGGAACAAAATTAGTAGAAATAAAGGGCACAAATAAGCTACTGTTAATACAATGTCCAAGTCCAAATTGGAGCTATTACGTGATTCGCTAGACTAAACTGCAAATACTAATAGGTTTACAAAGGTTCATGCAGACTGTAGACTACATTCATCTACATGCAATCCACGTTACACATGACCGAATTGTGGGAATTTTATAAGAATCTCAATTGCATAGAATTGCAATACTAAATGTCTGCAGAGACTTTAAAATGAAAACTGTTTTCATACACATGTCTACCCAGATTATTTTTCTTATATTTTGCAGATTATGTAATGGGGACAGAATGAACCCAAAAACAAAAAAACAAACAAACAAACAAAAAGGCTTGAGAAAGAACCAATATGCCTGGTTTGCCCAATGATGAGGGACCGGTTCAACATTATACTCAGTGCTGCACTACTTAAGATCTTGTACATTTCATTCCCAAAACCTGCCTCCGATGCTTTACCTATGACAAAACCATGATGACAGAACTTCTCAGGAGAAAGACCTCGAACTGTTGATGCACCTAAAATTGGTATATAAGTTAGACAATACAATATCGTAAGCACATGATTCTCATTCCATCTTCTAAAGCAAAAAAATTTAAAAACAAATTCAAATACATCATACTGAATCTTTTTTCTAACATGTGTTCTAAAATGCATGAATTACTATAACATCATCACCTAACTATCCAATGATAAGACTATTAATTGGATGAAATCCGAGAAATGGCAACAGCCAAGAACAGAGTCAGTGAGAACAAAAAATTTAAAAATTACGGACACATCCGAGTATGTTTTCTATAAGTTTTTGAAAAAAAAATACAAAAACATGATTCTTTGCAAATGTTGTATCATCATCAGCCAATTAAGAACCTAATCAATATTAACCCCAGCATATCAATCCTATGAAGCTTCTCTTTATCATCATACTCCACTGCTCGGGAAGAACCTTAGAATAGTCATTATCATTTGAACTACCTTGATTTAGCTAAGCATTAACAAAATGATTATATGATCTCTATAATTATATTGTTTCAGACTGCTACAATGACCACAAGAAGAAGAACCAAAGTTCTGGAAATCTTATTCAACTACACTGGCTTACAATCTTACCAACAAAAAAAAGTTAAAATCACCTCACCATATAGTTAACAAAATCATTTACTGAACTAACAGTAGAGTGGCTTATAAATTTTAATATATATAATACAAAAAAATTAATAATAATTTCATAAAAAAAAGAAAGGGGGAAAAAACCGAGGTTAATAAGCAGAAACGAAAACTACCGTTGAAAGCAAAGTGTTGCTCAATAAGCTTTCTCACTCTAAGACTCTCTTCCTTCCAGGAATCTCCGTTAAACTCCTGTCCCATCTCTTCCACAGTTGCACAAGACCTCGATCTTTTATCACTCATCGGTCCATTTCCAAATCCAAAACTTACCGTATCAATTCCATGGCTTATGTTCGAATCAACAGAAATCCGTTTCACATCAATAATCGGACTCGTTTGCCGATCAACTGATTCAATATTAAGCATCAATATTCCAACACCACCAAACACAGCACAAGCCACCAGAATCAATCGTATCGTTAACCATCTCCTTCGCGGCTTCATTTTCTTTTACTCGATCTTCCTGTCTTCCTCAACTAGATCGATATTTTCTCCTTTGAGTTTGAGGTTATTATCATCGAGACTCTTTACTTAGATCTCGTCTCAATTACAGAGCAGGAGATCGCATATCTAACGAATTAATATCAGAAATACCTCATGTTTTAATGAATCTTTATAAATATTCCTAAAATTTTAAAAATTCAAAAATAACTCCCACACATAAATTAATAAAATTAAATCTAACAAAAATAAATAATAACATTTTTAAAAATAGTAATAAGTACAATAGTAATAAATGAAGACATCTCAATATATTTTTCACATAAAATAATAATAAGTAAAAAAATTAAATAAATTTAAAAAACAAAGTTAAATCTTAAAAAAAGGAGATGGATTTAAAAATTTATCATTTTTATTAAAAAAATTATTTCTTAAGAAAAACATAATTTATTATGGCATAAGTAATAAAGAAATGAGTATTAAGATTACAAATACAAAATGAATATATAATATATCATTAATTGATAAATAAACTATATTAAACAAAGTATTAAAAATTCATTATAAACACAAAAAAAACATTTATTTACGAGAAATTCAAATATTAATAAAAACTTATTTTAGATAATGAATAGATATACTAATAAAAATATAATTATTAGATAACAAAATAATAAATAGGTAAGATGACTTATTAGGAATGATTCATGGTAATTTAGGATACCAAAAGCTAAAATTTATAACATATCTTAAATTTGCTATTAATAAATATGATAAAAAACTAAATCAAGTATTAAGTCTAGCTTATGAATTTGATAGAGAGAAATTAATAAAAGAAAGAAATCATCAATTTTTAATACATTATTTAGTAACATATTATTTAACAAATAGTTATAATAGTTCAATATAAGGACAAAATAAATTTATAAAAATAGATAAAACTTTTAAGGAACTTGGATAAATAATAAAATCTAAAATATTAACACACTTTGAAATACCAGAAGAATAAAAATTAGATATCAAAGAAAAACTCCTGATAACAGGAAGAAAGTGTAATGTTGTAAAAAATAAGAACATTTCAAAATTTACTTTTATAGATAATGAAGGAGAAACTTTTAATCAAAAAGAAATTAAAAAACTAGAAAATAAAGTCAAAATAATGAAGACATTAGTTCATGATTATATATTAAGAAAAAATAATGTTTAGAGATAAAATAAAAAAATATGCATTTAGAAGTAAATGAAAGCCTAATAGGCATAGCAAAACATCAAGTAATATTATTTGAAATTGTACAATTATTAACGTAGGAGAATTAATTTAATCCAATAATCAAACACAAAATATTTACAGGAAATAAATGAATATAGTTATAATAAACTAAAACAAGATATGCATAAGGAATTTTCAGAATTAAGAAAAGATATATACAACATACATAGAAAAATAGTGAAATAATAGGTTATAAATATGATCCCTTAGAAGGATTAAAAGAATAACTATTTAGGAGATCGAATTCTCTGATTCCTAAAAATGAGAAAAGAAAAAAAGAAGAACAATCTAAGAACAAAGAGATAATTCCAATTTAATGAAATATAGAAAAGAATTAGAAAAAAAATCCATAGACCTTGAAAATAGGGATATAGAAACATTAGTAATTTTATTGACATTAACCAATGAAGAAATAAAAGAACATTAAAACTTTGTACTAATAAAGAAGATGATGATATTACAATAATCAGTAAAATTGATTCTAAACCAGAAAATATAACCCCAAAAGGTCATATGAAACCAATTTTATTACTAGTTCCTTACCAAGAAGGAACATCTGACCCACACAGGGGAAAAGAGAAATAGGCAAAGAACAGAACAATCTGATACCACAAATAGAAAAGGACAACCACTTAAAATGGAGGAAGGGTTGCATTGGAGAACTAGAAATAGTATTCCACTAGAGTTCAAACTCCATGATAATTATATTTCTGAATTTCTAGATTTAGACTGTATAAGAGATAGAAAGAAAACCTTAAATGAATGGTCTAGTGGTATGAGTGTGCTCATACAAACCTCTAAAACTACCCAAACAAACCCGTCAATCTGTAGGGCACTTATAGCATATAAAATGACAAGAAATGTTAAAGTTTGGTTTTCAAACTTAACAGATCAACAACATTTATTAATGGAAGGAAATGCTTTCACATGAAAGGAATACTTGAATACAATAATAAATGAAATATACAAAGAACTTATTGGAAAGATAAAGGAAGGACTATCACTAAATCTAGTGAAAATGAAATCAATGAAGCTAAATGACATCTAACAAATATGAAATTTTGTAACATGTGTTACATAGATTCTTTTATTTGTGAATATGAAATGTATTACCATAAATTACCACCCTATATGCAAACAACTTATAAAGAAATGTTTTTCTAAAAATTACCTAGAACACTACATAAAACCTTAACTGAAAATTGGGAACAAAGAAATAGAAAAATTATACCATATACTCTAGGAGGAAGAATAAGAAGCCTTACAAATTATATCATTATTAAATTCCAAGAAAGAAAAGAATATAAACAGATAAGAAAAAATGATAAAATCTATTGTAATAAAAAATATTTTAAAATACTAGAGAAATATAGATGTAATATAAATTCTTATAAACAAAAATATAAAAGATTTAAAAAATATAAATTCAGAAAACAAAATTTCCAAAAATATGAAGAAAAAAAAGATTTAATAAAGAAAACTACGAGAAAATATATTTTACAAAAAAAAATCATAAACCTTCTGAAAAAAGGAATTATTGCCCTTTAGGAAAGAAAAAATATAGATTTTGGATATGTAATGAAGAAGGACATTATGCTAACAAATGTTTAAGCAGACTTTAACAAAAAAAGGAGTTTCCATAAAAAGCAAAAACCTTAGAAGACGCTTTCAAAATGAAATTAGAACCAATCGAGGAATATGATATAAATGATACTTATAGTATCTATCTATTGGAAGAAACTGAAGAAGAAATAACTTACTCAGAATATGAACACTCAAATTGTGGATATTCTTCATCAGAAGATAAATGATTTGTATAGTATTACAAATCCAACTAGTACTTACATTAAAATAGGACTAAAATTTAAAGACATACTTATCATTTACATGCATATATAGATACAAGAGCTAGTATGTGTGTTGCCAATAGATATGTATTTCCAAAAGACAACTAGAAACAAATGCCAAAAGATTTAATTGTAATAATTGCTACTAATACTACAAAAAAACTTAAAAAGATATTAAAAGATACTGATATAATAATAGGAGGAGAAACTTTTCACATTCCTACCATATATCAACATGAAATAAGAGTTGATTTGTTAATAGGAAATAATTTCCTAAACTTATATCAATCTTTCACACAACATTTCGACAAAATAAGTCTCACAACCTTAGAAGAAGAAACCATGTATATCTCCAAAGTAAGAAAAGTTTTAACGGTCTCAAACCCAACTTTTATGCAACAATATAAAAAGTGAAAACATGGTGAGATAGAAGACAAGCAAAAATCTTATTTAGAAAATATTTCATTAAATATAGAAGAGAAACAAAACTTTTTTCTCAATGAAATACAAGAAGACAAAGCCCTAACAGGCATTATAAAACTATTAAAAATAGTTAGTTTAGAAAATCCTTTGGATCCAAAAATAAATAAATCTAAAACAATAGTCAACATAAAATTAAGAGATCCTAACAAGATCATAAGAGTAAAACAAATTATTTATACTCCAGAAGATAGGATTGAATTTGGAAAACTAATTCAAGGAATTTGGAAAACTAATTCAAGGAATTTGGAATTAAAAGTCATAATACTAAGTAATTCACCTCACTTTAGTCCATCATTCTTAATTGAAAAAGAAGCTGAGAAAAGTTGAGAAAAAAGAGAATGGTAATAAACTTTAAAGTACTGAATAAAGAAATCATTGATGATGGATACTTCATGAAGAACTATTATCATTAATTAAAGGAAAGAAATAAGTTTTGATTGTAAAAGAGGATTTTGGCAAATAAGATTGGATGAAGAATCCCAAAAACTAACGACATTTAGTTGCCCCCAAGGAAAATTCTAATGGACAGTTATACCATTTGAATTAAAACAAGCTCAAGGTATTTTTCAAAGATATATGGATAACATTTTCAAAAAATTACAAGATATTTGTTGTGTTTGCATAGATAATATTTTGGTTTTCAATAATGAATTAAATAAACATTATTTAGATATTATCAATATTCTACAAGAATGTAGAAAAGAATGCATTATACTCTCTAAAAAGAAAGTAGTACTTGCTCAACAAAAAATTAAATATTTAGGGTTGGAAATTGAAGACGGAAAACATAATCTATAACCCCATATACTAAATAATATTCAAGATTTTCCTAGTGAATTAAAAGACAAAAATCAATTACAAAGATTTTTAGGATGTTTAACATATGTAGAAACATACATCAAGAAACTTGTAGAAATGAGAAAATCATTACAAGAAAAATTGAAAAAAGATCATATTTGAAAATAGATCGAAGAAGATACTCTATATATGGATAAAGTAAAAGTAAAGGTAAAACATTTACCAACTTTATATCATCTAGGATCAGATGATAAGATGATAATTAAAAATATTCTTAATAAGAATATTGGGGAGCAATTCTTAAAGCAAAAGTAGATGACAAAGATGAATATCTTTATAGATATACATCAGGATCTTTCCAAGGTTTAGAAATAAATTACCATAGTAATGAAAAAGAATATTTAGTTGTTAAAAAAGCTATTAAGAAATTTGCAATATATGTTATAAGCTTCAGATTCATTGTTAAAACAAATAAGAAGAATTTTGGTTATTTCATAAGAACTAATATTGTAGGTGATTATAAATAAGGAAGATTATTTAAGTGGCAACAATGGTTCAATCATTACAATTTTGATGTTGAACATCTTTCAAGCCATAAAAATATCTTAGTTGATGCTCTTACCAGAGAATTAGCATCTTTAACTATTTTTATGCTTTTAGGAATGAAACATCTTGATATCAAAATCAAGATAAAAGAAAAGGAGATAAAAATCGTACAGAAACAACTCGAGTTGCTATATCTCAAGAAATCTCTTATAAAGACAGGAAAGAAATAGGAAGAACTTAATTGTTCAAAACAACCTCTAAAGACTAGAAGCTCAAATGAGGAATCTTCATTTAAAAAGGAAGAACCTAATAGTTCACAAAAAACTTTTGAAACCACAAAGCTCAATTGGGCAGATAAGGTAGAAAAAAAAGAACATAAAAAAGTTTATGTGGTCTATAATGGCCCAAAACTAAGAATTTATAACAACTGGGTAGAAGTTAGCAAATCTATTTTAGGAATTAGTGGAGTAACTCATAGAACCTTCACTAATGGAATAGAAGCAAAATGTAGTTATGCCAACTACAAAACACAAAAATTGATAACTCCATATGAAATAGTAAGAAATTGTTCTATAGCATTACAACAATAACCAACAGTTCCAAGCAAGTTGACAAATCTTGGAAAAATAGCAAGGCCTCTAGTTCTATTTAGAGAAACACCTCCTCTAGAGACATCAAAAATAGTAAAGCATTCAGGGAGACATCTCCTAGCACTACTCCAATCATTGAAGATGAAAATGACTAATATAGAAATCTCTACAAACCATAATGGTTGAGTCTTTATAACCTGGCCAGAAAATCTACCCAAGAACATATTAAAGATACAAAGTTCTATACTATAGACAAGGAATTTCCTACAGGAAGTAAATTTAATATATTGGAAGTAGTTGATCCAATATTTGTGTATAAAGGCTTTCATGCAGGACTAATAGAAAATATATATGCAGGAAATAATTTAATATGCAGGAATTAATTTAAGTGAGTTAAATTATTTCCTAGAGAATTTCAAAAGAGTAATCAAGAACTTCAAAAGGAAGTTTAAAACAGGTGATAAATTTGTTTATTTTAGATTTTTCAATTTATTAATGGATTGGAATGAGGAAGGAAGTATTAGTCCCTACCACTTCATCAAGATAGAGATTTCCAACACAAATAGAGAAATTCCAAAACCAATGGCACTTTCAGAAAAAGAATTCAACACATAAGAACTCTGTGTACCAAGAGGTCAAATGCTAGGCCAAATTTACTATGAACTTAGAAATTTTGACCATTCTACTGAGATCAAAGTAAATTATTCAACTAGTAAAGTCATCCCACAGTAGCATGGCTTTGTCAAAAAAAGATGGTGAAAAAATTACCAAATACGAATCCAATTTTAATTACAACAACCAGAATTTAGTCAAGAAACAAGGAATGTATTCTGCTTCTATGCCAGAAAAACCATCAAAGACCATAAGTGCATTCTTTGCATCAAAGACCGAGAAAATAAAGATGCGTGATCATCAACGTCATCAAAGGAACCGTCAACAAAAAATAAGAAAAAAAATTGTCGATAGAAGACGGCAAAAGAAATAAAGATGTAGATCCCACAACATTTATGTACGGATGCAAAAGGCACACCATTGTTAGGAGGACATTAAGGTTTGAGCAAAGCTGTGGCATAACAGGTGTAACAAAAGAAAACGAACAGAATAGAAGACCGTGGTGAACTTATCAAATTCAGGTATAATAATTATAAATTTAAGCCAATTAAGAATCTTGAATGTTTAAATATTTGCTTAAAATAAGACATAATACTACTAAAACAGAAAGATAGAAATTGTTTTTGGAAATAAACAACTAATAATTCTAAATAAAATCAAAGATAAAAATCTAATTCTATTAGAAACATTTGATAAAGGTTATCTCCATTATTTAAATGAATATTTTAAAGATGAGGATTATGAAATTTGTCTTAAAAAATTTAAAAGATTTAACACTTTATTAGATATCTATACATATTATATAAAAACTATCACAAACATCATAGGCCATCATGTTTCAAGGATATTAAAAAACTATTTTAGTCAAAAATATGTAAGAATAAAGGAAGAGAAATTCAACAACTTAATGTTTGGATATTACTTCTTTAAAAACTATAAATACATTATATGTACATAAGAAAAACCTATTTGTATACTATGAATATAACAAAATAATATACATTCAACACATATGTTTTATCAAGATAATACTCTATGAACATCAAATCATTAGTACATAAATTAGAACTATTAGATTTAACAAATGAAAGAATAATTTTTAATTTTAAAAGAGAATTAATAGATTCATGATTAAAATTAAGTAACCAACATAATATACTAAATAATTGTAATGAATATAGAAGAAAATTATATTTATACCAAAAATTAATAAGCTTTTTAGACAAATTATTACCTTTAGTAAATAGATAAAGACCATTAACTAAGTCAATATTAACCCTCGATTAAAAATTGAATTGATCCGTAAAAATTTGTATTAGAGCCAAAGAACAATGTTCTAAATAGTAATGGATAAAAAATTAACATTATTAAAATCTAAGAGTATTTTTGATATTTTATAAACTTCAAGGACATAAATAAAAATATGTCAAACCTTAAAAACATTTGAGATATTATTTCATATATGTCGAATTTGGGTTTTGGGTAAATAAAACAGGTTTTTTTTGTATAACTAACCCCTATTTTCAAAACAAGTGAATCTCCTTTATTTAAAGCGTTATATTATTCATTTATTGTATTAATTATATTATTAAATATTAAATATATATTTTAATAAAAAATAAAAAAATATTCTAATAGAAGAAAAAAAGTATTGAAAGTTCTCTCAAAATATCTAGATACTTATGTAATTATTCATTACTAATAACTTATTCATTAAAAAAAACACATTTATTTTTAACTCATATTTGAATCCCTTGAATAAGTTGCAATTTTTAATAACGGAAAAGAGCGTAGTGGCATGTCATTCTATAAGAATGGTTTATAAAAATTACTAATTACTTTCCCCAGGTAAGTTGTAATTTTTATTAACTCATTTATTTTTCAAGGAAACAAATGCAGGGATTAAAACTTACTCAAAGTTTCCAAATAAGTTATATTTTAATAATTTATATTTAAATACCAAGAAAAATACATTGAAAAATAAACATGCAAAATGATATAATCATTTTTTAATCAATTTTATATGTTTATAACTTACTCAGGGCTCTAAGGAAGTTATATTTTAATAATCCTTATTAAGATGAATAAAAATGCATTAAAAAATAAATATTTAAAATAATAAAATTATTTTTCAATAACTTTTGCATGTTTATTACTTACTCGAGAGGATTAGGGTAAATTATAATTTAATAATCCCTATGCAAATAAACAAAAATATATTCAAAAATAAACATCCAAAATGATAAAATCATTTTTCAATCAGTTTGCATATTTACAACTTACTCGGTAGGTCCGAATAAGTTATATTTCAATAATTCCTATTAAAATGTCAAGAAAAATGCATTAAAAAATCAACGTGTAAAATGATAAAATTATTTTTCAATCACTTTTATATGTTTATAACTTACTCGGAGGTTTTGAAGAAGTTATAGTTTAATAATTCTTATTAAAATAAACAAAAATGCATTGAAAAATAATATTTAAAATGATAAAAATCATTTTTCAATCATTTTTGCATGTTTTTAACTTACTTGGAAGGTTCACATAAATTATATTTTAATAATCTTTGAGTGAATGAACCAAAATGCATTCAAAAGTAAACATCCAAAATGATAAAATGCTTTTTCAATCATTTTTTTATATTTATAACTTACCGAGGGGTTCGAGTAAGTCATGTTTTAATAATCTTTATTTAAATGAACAAAACTAAGTTAAAAAATAAGTATATAAAATAATAAAGGTATTTTTCAATCATTTTTTTAAGTTTATAACTTATTCTATTATGAAATATTAAAAAAAGTTGAATTAATATAAACATTTTATGTAGTATGATACAGACTATGAAATAACATACTTAAAATGATAACAGTATTATTTTATTGACTTTCAAATAATAGTAACTCAATGTCTGAAATATGCTAGAAATCGATAACATATCAGTCATAATGTGGTGCATCTCTCGGGAACAAAATGTTAACATTTATAATATAATGCAAAATCATCATGGTTGAAGTAATATTTAAAACATATAAACTCCCTAAACCCACTTTAGGATAAAATACTATTTAAACGAATTCTAATATACATATGGTTTAATTATATTAATATAAATATTTGCACTAATTGTATATTTTTAAATTGTACAATTAAAATTGTAATGAGCCATAAAATCTCAATAAATGACAGACTTTCACTCTCCCTTCTACAAAGTGAGGGTATGTCAATGATCAAACTAATAATCCAATAGATAGGGATTCAATAAAACTTAAAACATATACACCATAATTAAATTACAAAGGACACAATTGACAAAGATAAGTAAAGAATGTCATCATGTAAAATGATAAACTAAATTGAAAAGAGTAATTAGTATTTAATAAGTCATACATGCCAAGATTGTCGTGGCACATCATCCACGTAACCAAAAAAGGTGAGAATACTGTCAATCTGACTAAACACTGACTCAATAGCATTAACATTGTGAATTTATATGGTTTTGATTGAGAAGGGTAGTTGAATTTATGTGAAGTAAAAATTGGGTGATTTGAATATTAGTTGGGTATATTTTCTTTTATCATTTCCTTTGTACTAAGTGTAGCTACAAAGCTTTGACGCGCTGATTGAAAAAGGATCATATTATAGCTAAATTGTGGAAAGGGTAGTTTTTGGGTGTGTCATCAAGGTGTTTGTTTAAAGTCCCAAATGAGATTTGTGCAGATGGTAAGTTTGAAGTCTCCAGTCCTATTTGGAGTTGAGTTTTTTTAGAATTATAAATTTGCTATCATGAAATCTGCTGCTTGTGGTAATATTGAAGAATATATTCAAGATCAAGTTGATAACTCCCGACTGTGTTTCACAGCCTCCTTTTAAATAAGAATTGTTTCATGGAATTGCTGATGTGAAAGCCTCGGGTAAAAATCAGTTACATAGCCTTGTTATCAACTTTAATGCTGAATTTTTTTGGTTAGCGGAAACTAAAACTTCTTAGTGGTACATAAATTTTTTATTTTAAATTAGCTCGTAAATGTACAAATCAATTTATAAAAAATGAAAAATATAATTTTAAAATCGACCTAAAGTGTAATCACATGTTTTTAAATAATTTGAAAAAATTCTTAAAAATAAAAAATAAACTTAAACATCCTATCACAATTGTTTTTGTTTTGAAAATTCTATTATAATGATATAAAATTAAAAGATTAAATCGATTCAAAAAATATTAAACAGATAAATATCTAATCATTTAATGGAGAGTTTATAGGATATATTAGTTAATTAATCATATTTGCTCATATTAATTAAGCTATTAAAAATACAAATTAATATTACAAATTTTTCATTTTTGTATGAAAATATCCCAAGACAAAAATCAAATTATTGTTAATAAATATCAATTAATATCCTTAAGTAGGACCTACTAATTAATTCATATTAAAATATAATTTATTTTTAGGAAAATAGAAAACTATCTAGCTAAATCACTACTTAATGCAGAGCATAATTTAGACTCTTATTTAAGGTGTTAAAGTTGAATTTCAGATTAATATATCTGAGAACTCATTTTCAAATTTTAAACCTTTTTACAAAAAATATGTAGTTAATATATTTTTCAATAATAAATCTTTGTAAAAAAATCTTTAAAATAAAATATAATTATAAATCATATCTAAATAATCATGTCATAAACCTAACTTTCGTATTTTAAACTTGTTATGAAAAATATGTCATCAATATATATTATGTTATAAATTTTGTAGAATTCTTGAATAAAAAAATAAAAATCAATTTATTTTGAAAAAATGTTTACTTAAGTTAATATTTCACAAACATAATAACATAACTAATATCTTATATTAATATTCAATTAATATCCTATATTAATATTCAATTAGACATGTTTAATTTTAATAAATGATTAATAAATTCAAAATAATACTTAAAATTAATTATGAAAATAAATAAATACAATTAAAATTAATATCTCAAATGAATTCTTAAAAGTACAAAATTTCAATATTGATATGTATATAAAAAACCTTCAAAGCAGATATGCATATACTGGTTATTGAATCAAAAACTACTACATAGAAATTATAGCTAAACTAAATCCTAAGCTGCTAAAGAGAAATGAAACTAAGAAAATCAGACTTATTGTCTAAGGAATGATTCAATTACAAAGGGATGATGGGTTTTATAGGTGAGAAAATGTTAAGAAAATAAGAAAAAGTGGATTATGAGGTCTTGTGAAGCAGTACACTTTTTCTACCATCGCGGCCTGCGTCAATATGGTAGGCATTCAATTATGATTCGAGAAGGTTGCATCACATAACACTTTAATCACCGCCATGGCCACGTTGTTCTGTTTTGTCTTCAATTTTTTTTGTATTTTACCCCCTTACATTTGATTGGTACATATGTAAAGTTTACAATGTTATTCTTTTATTCCTCTTGGTCACAATTGAGTGCTTTTAGGTAAGGTTCTTTATGTGTTGATATTTTTAATCAATTTGAGGTTAAAAATATCTTAAAAATAATAAAACATACATGTGATTTCGAAAACATATATTTACTAAAATAATTATAGAATTATGAAAATATAAATCTATTTTTGACATTAAAGTGTAAATACATCATGTAATATTTAGTGCTTTTAAACACTCATTAATTATCATTCCTTTAAAGAGCATAGGAAAGAAGTTTTCTTTATTTTATGGAAAGTGGATGTTAATGTTCATATTATAGAAATAAATGATAATTTTATAGCCTTAGAAGTGTTTTGTCCATCTAGTGTACTTTAAAAATGGTGACTTTGTTTTGTGCACGAACCTTCCTATTTTGATGAGAAGGATAACTTTTAGTTTTATTTATCTAGTATCATCTGTTCTTATAATGGTGATTGGCTTTGCACTGGAATATTATTTCTTAAGATGATTGAAAAAGAGTTAGTTCATATATGCATGATAACAAAATGAAGATGTTTATTGATCAATTTGGGGGATTAGATATTTAGTTTATTGGTCCAAATTTCACTTGGTTTAGAAATTGGGGAAGAACCAAGAGAGTTAGTGAGAGACTTGATGGAGTTATTTCGAGTAATGGTTGTTATATTGCTTATCCAAAAGCTATGAATCAAAATTTTCCGACCATTGCAAGTGAGCATAGTCCATTGGGCAAGGCAGGACAAGACAGGGCTAGGGAGCCCCTCTTTGCCCCCATCTATACATGGAGATCAACCCCTCATCTTTGTTTTAAATCATTACGGGGACTATTCGGGGATCATACTACTAAGAATAGGGACCCCATTAGGGAACGGGACCTCCAATTCATATTTAGCTTTACAAAATTTTTTCTATAAATAAAATAAATTAAACCAAGCTGTAACTTAACAAATCTACAATCATGTTTAATCTGTTACAATAAATAAAAAAAAAGACTTTTGAGTTTTTCCTAATTAATTAATTGTATCATTTTTATTTTTTCAAATTTATTTTAATAAAAGTTGTGTTTTAATAATTATAAATGAAAATTAAGATAAAAATGACACAAAATAGACAACAACAAGGTAAGTTGCTAGGTTCGAGTATTAGATATTGCAGATAATATATATTTTTAAATAAATATATATATATATATATATATATATATATATAAGTAAAATAATATTTAACTTAATGGATATATGTTTAGGGAAACGATGCAAAGATTAACAATATTATCCCCATGTCAGATCTGTCAAATTAAATGAGGAGTCTACTTCCCCCAGTGGATGTCCCCGAATTGTTCCCCTTTCCTCTGCCTCTGATAGGAGAATACGTACATTGGAATATGCCTCATCAGATAAAATTGGTAATTCTAGATTCTATGAAGCATGGTGTTGTGATTCATCTTGTAGGTCAATAATACAATCTGCTTGTTTGAAATGAAATTTTCTTCTTCTGATCATGCTTTACAATTTTTTAAGAGAATTGAACTTACAGCAAAGATTTAACGGTATGGAGTAAAGAAATATTTGGGAAATGTGAGAAAAAAATCAATCATCTTAAGGAACAAATTAAAATGATTCAGGCTCTTGATAGATGTGATTATCATCATAAAGAATATCAGCTGCAGCAACAACTTCCAGAGATCCATACACATTTATATCTTACTTGGCGTCAAAAGTCTAGAGAGATTTGGCTCAACCAAGGTGATGGTAATACTAGATTCTTTCATTTATCTACTCTAAATTGAAGAAAAAGGAATTTAATCTTATATTTGGAAGAAGATAATAATAATTGGTTATAGGATATAACTCAAATTGGTGATCATTTGGTGCAATATTTTACAAACATTTATCAATATAATTCACATAATCTTTTTCCTAATGATTTACAAGATTTATTTCAACCCTACGTTTCAATTGATGAGTAATTGCATATTTCCAGAATTCCTTAGCCAAACGAAATTAAAACTACTTTGTAGCAAATGCACAATTGGAAGGATCCCATAAGGATGGTCTTGGTTGTAAAATAGTTCCCGTTGTGACATAATATAAGATATCTTAATCAGTAAGTAACTCGTTGACGAGTTTAATTAATAACAAGTTAGTACATAAACACTAATATTAGTTAAATATTTAACTATATAAATAATATGTATTTAAATTCTTAATTATCCAACAATGACATAATTAAGTAGATAAAACTCCACATTTAAAGATAAGTCTATCATTATAAGTAAATATCATTAGCATATATATTTTGTCCTATAAGTAGTCCTTATTATTCAACGTTATAGCATAAATTCTCAACTAATCTATATTATCTCCCTAAATATCTCTTTCCATATCACAAGGCAAGATACTAATCTCTTATTTTCTCTCACTACTCAGACTCACTTGAGAATCAAAGGGCCAAAGGCCACCATACCCAATGGTTGTCCAAGATCCTACATTGTGTTCTCTGTTCTCAGGTCCACGGGAAGTAGAGATGCATCTAATTATGGATCCATGTTGACAAAAATCGACATCAATATTTGACACTGTCTATAGGAAAAAGTGTGCTCTACTACTTCAATCATAACAAGAAAGAAAGATTTACAATTTTCTCTAGCATTCTAAACTAGGAAGGTTTTGAAAAAAAATCCTAAAAGTCTAGAAGAAAATTGCTTTAGAAAACTTTAACTCTGCACGATCTATAAAGGCAACATCTTTATGCTCTTTCAAGATGAATCAACCTCTTGACATGGATAGTTGAGCTCCTACAAGGGACAATGAGGTCCATCTTATGTCTAGCAAGTTGTGCAGTCACTTGTATAGATTGTTAGAACCAAGACTCCATCCCCAACAAAGGACAAAAAAATGGTTCACACTTCTTCATGCCCCACTAGCAAGATCATTCGGTGGGCACACCCATCATCATATCTAGCCAAGATATGGTCGAGCATGGCCTATCAACCACCACCTAAGGTATGGCTGGCCAAATTTTACCAAACACATAGCGGCCGGCCAAACTTGATACCATACATGCATCACCAATTGACCCACTAAGACTCCATCCCCAACAAAGGACAAAAAAATGGTTCACACTTCTTCATGCCCCACTAGCAAGATCATTCGGTGGGCACACCCATCATCATATCTAGCCAAGATATGGTCGAGCATGGCCTATCAACCACCACCTAAGGTGTGGCTGGCCAAATTTTACCAAACACATAGCGGCCGGCCAAACTTGATACCATACATGCATCACCAATTGACCCACTAAGTGCCATAAGCTCTTGGACCAGAAAACATCCCTTTGACATCTTTCAATGCCTACAGTGCACTAGGTCTGATCCACAACCACACAAGCTCAGATTATAGACATGACCCACATCGATAAGGTCTAAGCCCATGGGTTTGATAGACAGGTTACCGCTATACAATTTATGAGCCGACATGCATGCACTATAGCCATTTTCACTAAAAGATGGCTCCATTTTTGACACCTCTATAAAGTGAGGCATCCTGGACTATCGAACATGAAATCCAAGTCAACCGACCATGGTGGCTCAACCTAAAAGAGACCCACCTTCCATGTTTCTATCCAATCAAGTATCCTCTATTTGAATATTGAAATTTGTGTATCATCTTAAAAATCCAATACCACCATTAGAAAGATCATGTTTCGAACAACCACCCACAAAATTTCACATTGAATAGACATCGGAGTGGCCTGTAAGCTTTACCATGTGTCACCAATACGAGTGGGCACTAGACAAAATAGTTCCATATAGAAACTAGTCTAAATTGTTCCAGTTTGCGGCCAAATGTAAAAACCAATTCAGGGTCAATTCACCCACCTTTTAACTGGTTTTGAAATCCTCTAGGTGAAATGATTCCAACTACTTTATATTGAACATTTCTAATATATGTGCAAAAGTAAATGTATAAAAATATATGTATAGAGAGACCGTTTACTTATCCAATTCTGTCAAAATTGTGGGGAAATAATCACCCACTATTCCATTCATCCAATGCATCTAAATAATGTATGAAAAACATCTACTTGACATCTTTTGATGCCTATAGAGAATACGATATGACCTATATCTATACAAAGTTTGACCAATGATGTAACCTATGATGATAGGAATGAAGGCCCATGGCCTACAAGATAAAGTTCAACCATAAAGTATAAAGACACCCACCTATGGATGCCTAGGAAATATCCCTCAAATCATCCATCCTAGGCCAATTGGGACCACCTCAAGTAGCTTTTATCCATCTTGATCCATGTAAGCATCTTGAGGCCCATATATAGGGACATTTTGTCCAAGCCAACCATGTTTAACATCTGGCCTCAGTAGCTAATGGCCGCCTCAAAAATCATCACCTATGATGGAATTAAAAACCTTTAGAGTACATGAAACACTTCAAGGAATGGGACTATGTGTCCACCTTGACATCATGAAGAACTCACTCCATACTATTTTGGAATGCCTCCATAGTCTATAATATCTATAACCATTTTTTATCAATAAAGATCCCTTGTGTCATCTTCCAATGCCCAAAAGTGCCATACCACCACCTCACAGGTCGAATCATCCATATTAACGCTTCAGAGGCCCACGATCTCACAAATAGATGATATCATGATCGGGTTCAAAAATAAACCTACAAATAAAGAAGTGTATGGATTAGAGCTAAGAATATACATGACATGTACATAACATTCATGCAAGGAAATAAAGTGTGCAACCTTGAATTACGCCTCCCCAAAAAATTGGGCTATGAAACGTCTAACCCTTACATATCATCTAAGGGTGCACACCTCCTTAGAGATTATTTCAAAAGGAGTTATGTGAGAATGACACAAGATTGCACTCCAAAAATCCACCCAAGTCTTATATGGGAACACTTGGTGTGATCAGCATAATCAATCAAACTTGGACACACACTTAATGAAGTAATATTCCATATCTAACTAAAGAACTAAATAAATGTCCATTCATATAGTAAATGTCTAGAAGAATGTTCTAACTCTTACAAGATTACATAAGTTCATATGATGCCCAAGAGACACATACCTATAGAGATGAGCATGGCCTAAGAAGGCCTTGCAATAAAGTTCTAGAAAAGGCCATTCTTAAATAAGGCTAATGGTTCATATCCCCATATATCATCTCCACTAAAAACTTTGAAGATAACAATTTTCTTGAAAGAGAGAAAGTAGCACAAGATGCCACTAATAAGAAACTACATAGGGTAGAAATAACACCTCACCATGATAAAAAGACAAACAGTGCTTCAGGTGCACTTTCATTTTAATAAAAATTGTTTTTGTAGGTATTTGGACCAAGCTTGTCTACATTCATGGAATTCGACAAGGAAGGGGGATGTCCAAACTATAAAAAATACTAATAGGTAGGGAATATGAAAAGTGACATGCCAGTATCCTCAGGGTCATAAGTTGCAACAACTTATATACCCTACTTCTACGTGCCATGCTAGAACTTTGATAAAGCAGCAACTATGCCATGGGTTTATGAGTTATAACAGCTTATATGCCTTACCACTACGTGCCATACTAGACCTTTAAACAAGCAAGAACTATGCCTCAGGTTTAGTAGTTGCTATTACTTGTGTAACTCATCTCTATGGCTTATGCTGGACCTTTGAATAAGCAACAACTATGACACAAGTTCAGGAGTTGATACAAATTTTACGCCTTACCTCTACGCGCCATATTGGACCTTTGAACATGTAACAACTATACCCCAAGTTTAAAAGTCGCAACAATTTCTACACTTAACCTCTACGAACCATGCTCAATCTTTGAACAAGATGCAATTATGCCCCAGGATCTTAAGTTGCTATAAATTCTATGCCTCACCTCTACAAGCCATACTGGACCATTGAATAGGCAGCAACTATGCCTTAAGTTCAAGAGTCGCTATAACTTCTACACCTTATTCATGTAAATACAAATGTTCTCATATTGGGGTTCCTAAGTCTCCAACCATGGTCGTTGCTAAAAATTGTTAGGCATAAATAGAGTGCAACAACACTCACAATAGGATGGAATAATCAACCAAGGACTACAAAAGTTTTCTAAGTCTCAAGAATTGATGCTTGGATAACTTGATATACTTAAGGATACCAAGTAGGGAGGCTGATATACCATGAAAACCTTAGTTTAAACAAACCACCCTTACTTAGAAAAATGAAAAAAAAATCATACAAAAGCGATAAAGTGTAAGCACAAACCGAATGGGTACATAAGTCAAACTTAAAAATGATCAGACTAGCTAATGGAGACATGAAAAACTGGGCCAATATGGCACACATGGCCGAACAAGGCCTATGTAGCCGAATATATGGAACATGATTAAGCATAGCATATGTGATGGGACTAACATATGTGGCCAATTAAGGTACATGTGTATGAACATGCAACAATTTGAATCACTCTAGACCTATTCCCTGACAAGTATCCACAGTCACGTACCAACATAGTGGATCATAGATCCCAATAAGGGACTTGCTTAATGAGTACCCTTCATCTTGAAACAAATAAGATCACTTATGGACCTTTCCAAAGAGTCACTGCTAAATTATAAAAGTAAAGTACATAACTCAAAGGTGTAGACATAATGAAACAATAAAACACACACACATATACATATAAAACACAAAAATTGAGCCTACTGTTGGAAAATAAAATCAACAACTGCATTCACTTCGATGGGAAATATAATCAAAAGAACACAAAGTGATAGATCATTGGGCCCTAGAATCTCTACTAGGTATGTCATAGTTCACCAGCTCTATAAACTTTGAAAATTTGGAATAAGGGACGACCTTAATGAAGTCATAGTATGAGCAACCAACTCAATGGGTCATGAACTTGTACCATCTAGAATCAACACAAAGTGTTCCAAAAATATTTAAAAAAATAAAGGGCTAGAACTTACTATCTAAGCCTAGTCGGCTGTCACCCTCCAGTATTGCCACTACAAGATGCAAACCATAGTAAGTAAATTACTCAAGAAGTACAAAATCCAAAAGGCATGAAGTCTCCAGACATCTCTAGTCTCTATGACCAATTGAAGGTTGCAAAGCATAGACTTACACCTCATAAGAACATTCATCTAATGGGCCACGGTGCCCTATTCACTACCTTCCCAGGTCGTGCCACATATTATGTGTTCTCTTAGAGAATGAATGCCTCTAATGATGCATTTTTACATGTCCTCCCTTATTAGGTACATTCTTAAAGTGTTCAACCACATGTTTACATTATGGAAAATGTTTGGGCATAGGTCAAGCATAGATTTTATTAAGTAGACCATGGTATTGGTCCTACTAGAACTTGAGACGATCAAGACATGATCCCCCACTATCTGGACCCCTCAAAAATTTCAAACCTCTATGCACCCATGACACTTTGATCCAACAAGGTATAGAACTATGCAAGTTAGAAAAATAATTACAACAAAGAAAAACCTATGTGTTAAAGAGTGAAGATATTTGCAATAATAGTATCAAAATACTCACATTTACATAGTTCTCTTGAAAAAGGTTGGTTATGTCATTGATAGATCCTGTAAGGATTTTGTAACCATTATTATAGACTAAACTGCATCACCAAGATGGTACAGAACCATTTCTTGACTTAACACGCACCGAACCACCAATGTATGGACCTAAGCCACTTGTACCATGGCCTGACACTCTTTGAGCAGCCGGACCATGGTTGGATACTCTATGATTGGATGATCCATGGTTGAAAATCTCATGACTGGATGAACCATGGATGTCTAGACATTGGTTTCCCACTCCTCAATTGGTCCTCTACTCAATAGCCACCTCATGTATATTTGTGAACTTATTCTTACATGTATTAAATAATATATTTTTTAGGTTGCTATATTTATTTATTAAGTTATTATATAGGTGTTTATAATTTATATTATTAGGTTATAATTTATATTATTAAATTTTTTATATGTGAGAATAACATTAAAAGTTATTAAAGTTACAATGAATTTATTAATTATTCAAATTTTTATGTATTTATTTTTATATGATATTTTTATTGATATTCTAATAATTTATATACTTCATATAATAAATTTTGAAATATATTGGTGATTAATACATGAGTGTATATTAGATATATATTTAATGAGCTTAATGCCCTTAATAGAAAATAGACAAATCTTGGATGTTAAAGTGTAGAATTGAAAGGATGATTCTGAAACTTTTAAATATAAAATGAGAAATTTCATAATATTGATGAGGTTAAATATCACCTTATCCATAGTAGTATTTTTTTAGTTATATATTATGATGGAGAAAAATTAATGATACTCATGAAAAAGAGATAAATATGGATGTGATTGGATTAGATACATCCTATCAGGATAGACACTCTAGATATATTATACATACAAAAAATATGTTTCACATTGTGAAAGATAAACTACATGAGGATGATCCAGAAACTTTTAAAAAACTTTTGAAAGATGTCAAAAAGCTATTGTATCCAGAATGCAAGAAATCCACTAAATTTCAGGATTGGTTCATTTGTACAATGTGAAGGCAAAAAATAGTTTTTTGGATAAAGGATTCACAAAATAGCTAATAGATACGTTTTCTAAAGGTAATGAGTTTTTCTCTTAAATGTATGAAGTGAAAAATCTTAGTCAATTTAGTATAGAATATCATAAGATTCATGCTTGTCCAAATGATTGCATTCTTTATAGGAAAGAATATGAGACATTAAATGATTTTTCAATGTGCAAATAATCAAGATTGAAGTATGCTACAAATGAGACAACACCTAAGAAAGGCATGTCCGCAAAGGTTTTTTGGTGCTTTCCTTCAATTCCTTGCTTTTTGAGGTTGTTCAAAAGTAAAGAGATATATCAAAGATTTTGAATTAGCATTTAGAGAATCGATCTGATGATGGGATGCTACATCATCATACAAATTCTCTAAATTGGAAAGTAGCACATAATTTGTCTTCTAAATTTTTATCTAATCCGCACAATCTTCCTTTTGTCATTGCTGCTGATGGAATTAATCTTAGTAGTAGATATAGTTATTGGCCGATAATTATGGTAACATATAACCTTCCTTCCTAGTTATGTATGAAAAGAAAATTCATGATGCTAACATTATTAATATTTGGGTCAAAAAAACCCAAAGTTGATATTGATGTGTATTTAGTCTCTTATAGATGACCTAAAAATGTTGTGGAATGATGGTGTTAATGTTTATGATACACATAAGGAATAATACTTTAACTTAAGGGGTTATTTTATGGACAATTAATGATTTTCCTACCAATGAAAACTTACAAGGACTACAACAAAGAGATATATGGGATGTTCTATATGTAGCAATGATACATCTACAATTCATCTTATGAATGGATGAAAGATATCTTATAGAAGACATAGAAGGTTTTTTTTCATCTGGATATAAGTTTAGATACCAAAAGAAACCTTTCGATGGTGAAGAAGATCATGATCCTACACCAAGAACTTTGTGAAGGGTTCAGATATTAAAGCAATTGAATTGTATGACATTCAAATGATACGAAAAGATGAAAAGAATAATACTCTATGTGGAGGGAAACAAAATAGGTAAGCTAATAAAAAGGGATGAAAAGAAAATATAATTCAAATAGTAGAACATGATATTGGAAGAAGAAATCAATATTTTGAAAATTACCTTATTATAAAGACATATACATTCGTCATATCTTAGATGACATGAATTTTGAGAAAAATGTATGTGAAAGCTTGATTGCTACATTACTTAATATACCTGTAAAAACAAAGGATGATATTAATATTAGATTTAAAGAAATTAGGCATACGACCTGAATTGGCACCAAGCGTACAAAATAATAAGAATTGAACATACTTACCACCAGCACCATATACATTGTCAATAAAAGAGAAGGATGTGTTTTGTAAATGTTTTATGGGTGTGAAGGCTCCTGGTGTTTACTCATCCATCTTAAAAAAAAATTGTATCTATGACTAATTAGAAAATTTATGGATTGAAATTATATGACTATCATATCTTAATGCAACAGTTAGCCAATTGTTGTTAGGTCAATTCTTCCAAAACATGTTCGATTATCAATAATTCATATTTGTTCATTCTTCCAATTGTTGTTAGGTCAATTGATGAGTTAAAATCTTTACAGAAAGATGTTGTGGAGAATTTGTGTTTACTTGAGAAATATTTTCCTCCTTTTTTCAATATAATGATTCACTTAAGTGTTCATTTAGTTCAAAAAGTTCAATTGTGTGGTTATATGATGTGTGTTTTTCAACACACGGACTCGTGCAAGTATACACGGTCACAAGTAATAACATTAGTAAGTAAAGATCGATCCCACGAGGATTTGTTACTATAGTTTGTCGAGTACTAAAATTGTATCTCTCTGATTTTATCCAAAACAATCTTTGATTATAAAAAACTAACATAAGAAAATAAAAGAAATCTAGGATTGCAATTTTTCACCAAACTAATCCACTCAAATCATTTTATTTTCTTTTGATTTATATTTTTTAGTACATTTAATTTGTCAACCGAAAACTTCTTTTTTTATTATTCATACATCTCTTTCGAGCTCCGTATAAACACACCTCGTTAAATTAATTTACTATATCTCTATGAAAATTAAATTTACCGAGATTCATTACGTTCTAAGTTTTCAAATGGCCACACATATAATTAGAGTATATTTCTATCCTTCATCATACATGTCATTCTATTTACGAGCAATACACACACAAATGCCTTTCTCAAGTTTATTCATGTGCCACGGATCGTTTTGATAAGATTCGTAAATAATCAAAAAACATTAAGCACAAAATAGAACGAACAAATCGAACGTCTTATAAATCTAAGGAAAATTATTAAAATCAAAGCTTCATAAATTTAGATTAAATGCAACCCTAGAAAAATTAAATTACTTCATAAAATTAAAGTAAAAATTACAACAACTACAGAAAAATTAGAAGAAGCAGAAATAAAATTAAAAATCTCATATGAAAATATTTGGCACACGCAGAACACAACAAAAGCCAAAAATGGCTTCTGCGTGTTCCGCAACCAACACACAAACACAATTAAAATTACAAACTGAAAAAACTAAAACACTCTAAAAACTTTTGAAAATTAAAACTAAAACTCTACTCCAAAACCTCTCTAAACTTTCTTACAACTAAAAACTATCTCCTATTTATAGCAAAAAAATACATCAATAAAATATTAAAAATTAATAAATGCGTAAATATTTGTATCGAAATTAAAACTAGACATTTTTCTTAAATTCCGCGTACACGCGTACGAATTGGAATATTGTATTTTTATACGCGTGCACGACATAAACAGAGGGAGCCGTTCTGACTTTTTTTTTAATTTCAAAGTGCATGCCACGTGTCGGCGTACGATTCGGCTGCAAGAAAATAGTGGGACACGTGGCGATATAACGGAGATGGAAAGGACGGGCTCACGGGAGAATTGCCGCACCGGATTGCAGCGCGAGAACGTGGGAGACAGCTCCTGAGACGTGCCCGGGATTCCGCGCTTTTGCATTCACCGAAACATGCCACGTGTCCTAACATGATTGGATGATAGATTAAGGGGGAAACGTGGCAGATTATGGTTGGTGGAATCTTAGGGCTCACGTGAAGATCGGCGCACGGGATCGGAGGCGCGCGTGGCGAGACGGGGGGCATGACGCGTCGGACACGTGGAGTTCCACTTGCACGGCCGACTGCGCGGTGGGCCCCAGCTTTGGCGTCTGCGAGCCACGTGAAAATTTGAGACCCGCACCCACTCTCTTTGGTCGGGTGTGATAAGGACGCGCGAATCTCACCGTTTCTTATCTCGACGGACGGTCCACGATTTGCGCGTGTAGATTAGGCGCGTAGATTCTTCTCCCTGCGCAAAAAAATTAAACTTTCTTAATTGTATTTGACCCACAAATATATTTCAAATTACATTTTAAACTTTATTTAATTCTGATTAAGCCCTTTGCTAATTTTAAATTAAATTTTTAAACTTTTAATAATTAAAATGAAGCCCAAATTTAATTTAAATTATATTTTCGATTTTTATAAATTGTAATTAAAAAGTATATTATTTGAAACTATATTTGTGGACATAAATTTAACATTAAGTACATTTTCGATACAAATTATTTACTTTTATTAAAATATATAAAAAATAGTAAATACTAATTTATTAATCGAAAATTAACTAAAAACATCAAGAACATAGCAATTATAATTAATAAAATAGATGAAAATAACTATATAAAATACAGTTATCATTATACCTACTTAAGGTGAATATATCCTTATGAGAGATACATGCAAGTCCTTAAAGAATATGTAAATAATAGAAATCGTCCTGAGGGATATATGATGGAACGTTACATTGTTAAAGAGGCTATTAAGTTTTATTCTGAATATTTTAATGGTTGCACTAAAATTGAAATCTTACACACGAATTGTTCTTAGATCATGACATGATCCAAGTACGTAATGCTATGCTTGGTGAAAATAAGAAATTATTCATTGATTGCATTCGATGGAAAAAAGCACACTAAATCATTTTGGAAAATAACAATGAGGCACAAACGTATATAGAGTAAGTAATGACAATGCATGTTAGTTCCACCATTTTCATATAAAATAAAATTATTATCTATTTAACTATTAATTACACATAATTAATATATCTTTCATAATATCACAGAATGCAATTGAACTTACTAAAGACCAATCCTCGTTATAAAAGAAGAGAGGAGAAAAATAGTTGTATGAAGCAAGAGCTTATTAATTGATTTCACAATCATATAAGTGTCACATATAAGAATTCATTAGTGTACCTAATAAATGTTTTACATGCTTGTTTTAAATATATTTCATGTTATATGCATAGATTCGAGTTGAACTAAACAAACAATAATAAAATAACATATACTCTAGAATGGATTACACATGGTCCAAAATTTGATGTAAAATCGTATTCTAGTTTTACAACACAAGCAAAGGAAAACGTTTGAGTAAACCAGAATAGTGGTGTGAAGATGGTTGCATAAACTTGGCTATTTGCTAGTTCAAAATATGGTAATCTTATACTTTCTGATAAAATATATTATGGTATAATTCAAAAATTTTGAAAACACAATATGAAGTCTTCCATGAAACAATATTCTTGTGTGATTGGGTAGAAGATATTGTAAATATTGGATATAAAATATATGATTTTGGATTTATCCTTGTAAATTTATCTAAGATAGGCCACACCAATGATTCGTTCATGTTAGCACTTCATGCAAAATAAGTACTTTACATGAGAGATCAAATTGACACAAGATACCATGTTGTGTTAATGCTTCCATAAAAAAAGTTTTACCATTGTGATGCTTCAGAAGATGATGACATGCTTGATATGTTATCAAATATTAGTTATTTCTCAAACAAATTGCCTAATATATATGATGATCTAGTTTATGACAATGATTCTTTTCCATGGATTCAAAGTGATTCTGAATGAATATATATTTATATACAATCAATAACCTAATTAAACATATATTGTATACTATTGTAATAACTATTATTTATATGTTTGAAGTTAAAATTGTGAATATTAATATCTATTTCATCATTGTTTGCATATATTTTATGGATCCTAGGGTGCCAAATAATATAGATCCAAATGATCCATTGAGACATTTAAAAAGAAGGGGTTGGGCTAATATATCTGACGCTCTACTTAATCTAGAGGATAGAATACCTGTTAAATTTGATAAAATTGGTAATCCATTGGGAGAAAATGACCAACATTTGTTGTATTGGTAGACTTGTCAAGTGAAGTATACTAATCAATATAAATGATTGGAGTAAAGTTGAAGATTCTGAAAAATTTAAGATATGAAAAATCATTTATATAGGTCTCTTTTTCTATATAATTAATTACATATTATATCCATTTTGCATATCATATCTCCTATATAATGTGTTTTATAGAATCATTTTAAAGTCCCTGATAATTGGTTTAACAATTGTTAGAAATTGTAAATAAGGCATGGAAGGAATACAAAACTTATAAGTTGGCTAGAAATTCTTTTTTTCCATACTTGGTCACCCTTAATATAGAAAAAATTATATAAAGTCCCTAAATATCACCCATGGATAGAACCCCAAGTATCAAAAGAGTTCGTGGATTATAGACATATGGATAAATTTAAAATAATTAGAAAAGAAGACCAAAATATACCAATACAAAATATTCTTCCTAACTATTAATTTATAACTATTGTTATATTTATATTCCTCTAACTTAAGTTAATAAATTGGTTATTAAATTTATGTATGTATGAAACTAAATTGGGTAGAACGGTTACTTGATATGAATTATATATAGAAATAAAGACACCAAAAATGAAGAAATCAAACCATTTAATAAACAAAGAGAAGAATAACTCATAAATTGGTTAGTAATTAAAGTGATATAACATTCTTGTTATAATTATTTTCCTATTCCAGTAATAATGTATAATACTCTTTATTACTTTATTATTTATAGAGAATGATCTAGGAACAAATAAAAATTAGTATAATAATTGAGCAACTAGGAAAGGATGCCATATACTATGCATTTGGACCCGAGCCTCCTAGTCGGTTTAGAGGAGGAAGTCAATATGATGATTACATAGAAGATTTTAATATGCCAAAACAAAGGTCTGAGATGGACTGTATTGAGCGAGCTTACAACTATATAGCAATTTGAAAGTTACCAACCTGTGTCATCACAACACATGCCTAGCATGACACCATACTATAATCAAGGCATGCCACCATCCATACAAAGCATGTCACCCATGCAATTTTATCGCCAACCCATGTCCTTTATAGGACATAATTATCCTATTGGACCTACATATATGCCGAGAATGCCTATGTAGTCGCATAGTAGTCCAATGTCTCCAATGTAATCTATGCATTTTATCCATCATTCACAAGAATATTTTGATGAGAATATTTTTAAAATAGCTACCCCATATGGGAGTCCTCTTCCATTTGATGAATTTTCATGTTAAGATTTAAAGCTTATAACACAAATATTATTTTTATTTTTTATTATATATTTTAATTATTGTATATAACACTTGATTTTGTTTTACAAAATATGAAATATTTGTTGAAAGATACATTATTTATCAATTATATTGCTATTATAATGTTACAACACTTGAGCAATGATTGAAAGATTCACAATTAATATTTGTCAAATGATTAGCGAATAATAATTGAAAATTCATTTCTCCATCATTTTTCATTACCAGTACCCTTATATGCTACTACAATCCAAGAAGTAATTGAACAATATGTAGCTTGGCCTTTAGATCTATTTGAGTTAAATTTTTACATGGTACTAGTAATTTTTACTTAAAATAAAAGTTATATATTACTTTTATTTTATTATTCTACTTTTATAGTTACTAATATGATTATATTTTGTCTATTATGTCAAAGTTGGTAAGAGTCATAAATTTAAGAGATGCAAAGGAAGTATCTCAGAGTAAATATGTATATAGTGGGCAATCATTACTCACCAAGTCATTCAAGAAGAAGACATAGAAAAGTATAATTATGAGTATGCTATAAACATCAGTAAAAATCTTAACTCTTTGATAACGATTGTTGTGAATAAAAGTAGTATGAATGATGGATGAACTATGCCAATTCCTAAGGAAATATCTGGTATAGACATTAGATAATCTTATACTTCGATTGAATGCATATTGCAATTATTTGAGTTTCAAGTAATCAATTTAAATATAATTCAAGTATAGACAATGTGGGTTCTCAACCAATAAATAACTTTCATTTGTGTAGAGCATATGCTTACCATTATATTATTTAATTAATTATATATATTTTTTTATATAGGGCATACTATTATCGACTTCAAGATAATCACTTTTCAAATTTGGCAAAGTTTTATGATTCATCTTTTGTGAATCAATATTAAGAGTAAAATGCTAACATGAGAGCGAAACAATTATGTGATAGAGCATTAATACTCCAGAGAAATCAAAAGTTAATAATCCATTGATCATTAAAGTTTGAATAAGGTTAAGATCATTGGATGTTGGTAATCCTTGATCTACATGATAATCATGTTTAGTATTATGACTCATCTTTCATAGAATTGAATAAAGACAAAAAAAAGAGTTATTGAAATATAAGATTTATAAGTAGCTATTTTTCTTCTATGGTTTCTTGTATGGAATAAAGATGAAAATTCTAACTCTTTTAAACTTTGATAGGACATGAAAGATGTGAAAGTAAGAGTAAGGATATCATCTTTAAAAAAATCAGATAAGCTTATATAAGATAATGCTTTGGCATGTACAAATGAATATTAATAATAAATTTTATTAATTTAATGAATTTTACAATTGAATAATAAAGATGTTCGAATTAATAATCCATGTATACTTATTTTTTGTAAGTTCAAAATCAAGAAGATGGAGTTATGTGTGGTTACTTTATTATGAAATTTATGAGCGAGTTCATCTCAAATATCAATATGTCAATTAAAGACATGATTATCTCTTTAACTAATATAATCTTTTAATATATAAATTATTTTTAATAAATTTATGATGTTAAATAATAATTTGAATTTAAATACATGTAGTCTTTTGGTTAATATGTTCAACATTCAGAATAATTATGAAATAAGTTTTGTTCATTTACTTCTCCAGAATTGCAATACTAGTTAGGTGGTATTTGATATGCTCATTTGTTTTATAATCATATTTTAAACTTGTTAGCCTCAAAAATCTTAGATTCAATATTTCACATAGCAAGTTATGTCAGTTTTTAAGCCTCTTCATTTGAGGCCATTGGAATACAGTGAGTTACATGCTACATGTATACTAGTTAAATAACTAATATACTAATCTTTAACATTTTAATGGATTTATAATGTAAAATTATTATTTTGAATTTAAATACATGTAGTTATCTAATTGGAGTAAAATGAGCCATGATAGGAAAATTTACTAGAAATATGGGTTAAAGACATGCTTTAGATTATAAGATTACAAGAAGAATCAGAAGAATAATCTGATAATATGAAATAGCATAGGTATCTTATTATTATATACTTATCTTCTAAATAATAAGATATATAGTAATGGATATACCGGGCATATATATATTTGCTTATAATATTTAGTGATATTGTAATCAAGTTAAATTTATATATATGCATTGTATGTAAGTTATTTTTTTTATAAGTTGATTCTTAAGTAATTAATATCTAGATTTTAAATGAATAAAAGGTTTTATAAACCCTTTTAAACATATTCTAGCTATTTTCTACTGCTATGTGATTTAAACATGTCGGAGGTCAGTAGAAAATAACCAAAAATATGTTTAGGGATTATATTATTTTAAGTCAGTTCTAGGGTAGAATCAACTTAAAATTCAAGTCGTTTTCCATGTAGGACTAACTCATTATTATAAGTCAATTGACATGTAGAATCAACTTAAATTTTTATTTCAGTTATACCTTTGAATCGATTTAAAATTTTAAGTCATTTCTATCCTAGAATAGACTAAAAAATTAACTGACTTAAAAGCTCTTTGTTATAGTAGTGCAGGAAATAGAGGTGTATCGAATCACTAACGTTGACCAAAATTAACATCAACAATGGTATGCCCGTCCTATTTTATAATAAATTCTTGGATATCATGGATGAAGATCTCATTAGATTGGTTCAACATTTCTTCACAATAAGTCTTTTACCTTCTAAGATTAATGCAACTTTTATTTTTCTATTACCAAAGGGATTAATCCTATCAAATTACCTGTTTTAGACTTATTAGCCTCTATAGTGTTAGTTATAAAGCCAAAATTTTGGCTGATAGGATTAAACCTTTTTTAAATAGATTTATTTCACCCTTTCAAAAGTGCTTTTACCACGGTATTTGGATTTTTAAAAATGTTATCTTAGCACAAGAAATTGTTAACACAATGAAGAAGAAAAAAGGTAATGGGGCTATTGAGCATTAAAATTGATATGACCAAAGCTTGTGATAAGATGAGATGGGAACTTATTTTGAGAGAGATGAAACAGTTAGGATTTAGGGATCACTTTTGTAAGCTGATATATGCTTGCTTAAGTTTAGTTCCATACTCAATTTTGCTTAATGGATCTTCTTATGGTCATATTGTACCTAATTGTAGTTTGCATCAAGGAAATCCTATGTCTTATTATCTATTTATTATTAGTACAGAAGTTCTATCGAGATTATTAATGAAAAGTGAATCTCAACACAAATTTCATGGAATCAAAGTCTCAAGAAATTCAATGCCTATAAGCCCTTTACTTGATGTTGTTGATTTATTATTATTCTATAGAGGTAAATAGGTGAAAGTTCAAAATTTAATGGATATGCTTCAAAAATATACTACTTGGTCAGGACAATCAGCTAATCGAGGAAAATCTTGTGTTTTCTTTTCCACGAATGCTCCTGAATACCTGAAAGTGATATTAGATAATTAGTGTGGTATTAAAAGCGTTAAATTGGCCCAAAACAAATTTAGTCCAAAAACACTTATATTAAACCTTTTCCTTATTTTATATATATATATATATATATATATGTTGTTCCTAGTAGATGTATAGCAGCCAACTGCTAAACAAAAAGAAAACAGAGAAGAGAGAGCTGCATGAGATAGAGAAGAAAAAAAACTAATGATTGCCAAATTTCATTTTCAACCAAGAAATTTCCCATTTTTCCTTTCCAATTTTGCAGAGCAGATTAAGAGAGAGGTTATATGTAGTAAGCTTATTTATATGACAATATTTGATTAAATAGCAAGTTTGTTAATTTATCTTACTGTATATTACCAGTAAATTAGAGAGAAATATTTTCTAGGTGTATTTGGGTTCTTGGTATATTTTGTGAAGCTCTTTGAAGAATAATATTTGTATCTCTATTTGATTATCAGTAGATTTTCCTTGATGTGCCGTCGTCAATAAAATAAACTTTTTACATTGAAAGGTTGAACCACTTAAATTATTATGTGCTATTTATTTTTCTCATTGCTTATTATTTTGCTATTACCCATAATTATATATTTGTGCAACCAAATTGGACATGAAATTTGCTTCCGCTAATGCTAATTTATAACAAATTGGTATCAGAGCATTGAGTTATTTTTTTATTTATTGGAACTGATCAAGTTTGCTCTTTTGGATTTATTTAATTTGAGTTTTTGGTTATCTAATTGGTTTCATATTTTTTGGGTTGTGTTTCTATTTATTTAATATTAGGTTTTCTATCATAGCGGGAAAATACAAAATTAAGAAATTCAATGGTAGGAATGATTTCAGTCTCTGACGAATGAAGATATGGGCCGTATTAGTTAAAGAAGGGATCGTTAAGACACTTGAAGGCAAGGATAAATTGTCAAAAAAATTGATTAATGAAGAAAAAGATGCATTAATGGAAAATGCTCCCAGTTCAATTCAATTATCCTTGTCAAATGAGGTAATACACGAGGTTGTTAATGAGGAATCTCTTACTGGGCTATGGCTTAAATTGGAGAATTTGTATATGACCAAGTCTTTGACAAGTCGATAATATTTGAAGTAACGTTTGTATACATTAAAAATGTCAGAAGGTATACCTTTACACGATCACCTTGATGAATTTATTAAAATTATTAGTGCTCTAAAAATTGTAGTGTTAAAATTGATGATGAGGATCATACCTTAGTTCTATTATGTTCTTTACCTCATTCATTTGAATATTTTGTTGATACCATGCTATATGGGCAAGACATTATTTCTTTGGAGGATGTCAAAGCAATTTTGAATTCCAGAAAGTTAAAGAAAAAGATGTCTACAAGTAACAATGATAATAAAAGTGGTTTATTTATCAGAGGTAGAATTCAAGAAAAAGGCACAAGCAATAATAGAGGCAAGTCTAGATCCAAATCTAGAAAAAGAAAAGATAAATGCAACTATTTCCTTTAGGAAGGGCACTGGAAAGTAAATCGTCTAAAACTCAAAGGTAAAGGAAAATATACCACAACATCTTATGGTACTAATGATGTTACTGGTGTTGCAGATAGTTTTGGTTTCGATGGTGAAAATTTTCTCTCAGTATATATTGGTTCTCTTGGAGATGTTTGGATTCTTGATTCAGGTTGCACTTACCATATGTGCCCTAGTAGAGATTGGTTTACTTCTTATTAGTCTATTTATGAGGGTGTTGTCTTGATGGGAAACAATATGTCATGCAAGGTTGTTGGTATTGGTACTATTCGAATTAAGATGCATCACAGTATTGTTAGGACTTTGAAAGATGTTCTCTATGTTCTAGATTTGAAAAAGAAATTAATATCTTTGGATACTCTTGATTTACAAGGCCACAAGTATGTAGATGAATGTGGGGTTTTAAGAGTTAGTAAGTGTGTTCTCGTTGTTATTAAAGGGAAAATTTTGTGTGGTCTCTATATGCTTCAAGATAACACTATTATTGGTAGTGTTTTAGTTTCATCCTTATCGGATCAAGATTCAGATATTACTCAATTATGGCATATGAGGCTAGGGTATATGAGTGAGGTAGGAATGTCTATTTTGAGCAAATAGGATTTGCTTGGTGGTTAGAAAATTGGGAAGCTTGATTTCTATGAGCACTCTGTCTATGGAAAGCATTGTAGGGTCAAGTTTAGTACAACCATCCATAAAATGAAAGTAGTGTTGATTATATTCATTCACATCTTAGGGTCCTTCTCGTGTTGTGTCTAAGGGTGGTGACTAGTATATGTTGACTTTTATTGATGACTTCTCCCCTCATATTTGGGTGTATTTTTTGAAGAAAATAATGATGCGTTCTCAAAATTTGTAAAATTCAAGGCTTATATAGAAAATCAAACAGACAAGAAAGTCAAGCATTTGAGGATTGATAATGGTTTGGAATTTTGTGAAAATCAGTTTAATGAATTTTTTGAAAGAAATAGCATAGTGAGACACCACACTGTGCGTCATACACCATAGCAAAATGGAGTTATAGAACGTATGAATATGACTTTCTTAGAAAGATCTCATTGTATGCTCTTTCAAGTTGACTTGGATAAATCCTTTTGGGCTGAAACTTGTAACCATACCTACTATTTGGTGAATCGGTCTTCATCAACTGCAATTGAGTTGAAGACTCTGTTTGAGGTATTCTTTAGTACTCTTGCTAATTATTTTGATTTGAAAGTTTTTAGTTGTCCTGCTTATGCTAATGTTAATGATGATAAACTTGAGCCTAAAGTATTAAAATGCATATTTTTTGGGTATCCTTTTAGGGTGACATAAACAGTCAAATAAATACAAGATTCCACTCAAAAAATGAGATGACATTTGTATTTGTTTACCTGAAAGAGATGGGTGGATTAGAATTCAAAAAATTTGAAAATTTAAATAATGCATTGATATCCAAATTGGATTGGTTTTTATTAAATTATCAAGATGAATTTGGACTCAAATCTTAAAGTCTAAATACTATCATGATGATATCTTTTGGAATGTTGGCATAAAAAGGACAGATCGTCAATTTGGAAGGGGATTCGTAATTCAAAAGATATCTTGAAGAAATTAATTTGCAAGATTATTGGTAACCACATATGGGTGTTATTAAGTTTAATTCTGACGCTTTTTGGAATCAGAATCAGGCTTCTTTTGCAGTTATTAGACGTGATCATTTCTGTAATATTATTATTGGTGTTTGGTGCGAATCGGGTCACACGGATTGAGTTGAAGAAGTTGAGTTAGTATCAGTTTTATCTGTACTTCAAATTGCACAAGGTATTGTTTTTCATAATATTATTGTTAAGAATGATAACTTTTTTAGTTTCAGCAATAAAGAGATTCAATCAGATGAGTTCAGCTGCCGTTAAAATTGAATTGATGAAATATCTTCTTTGATAAAGAAGTTTGATTCAACTAAGGTTAATTGGATTCCCAAGATACAAACGTCACAACTCCTCCGTTAGTACAATGTAAATGGCAGTAGATTCTTGTAAACCAATTTTCAATATGGCGCCCTTCAATTGTAATTCTCAAAAGATTATTATTGTTATTATTATTACTTTTTTTTTTGTTACTATTGATATTCTATCACTATTATAAAAACGTGATTTAAAGTCGATTCACGGGTTAAATCGACTTAAAGTTTTTTTTTTACATATTTTACTCATTTTTTACTAAGATCACTTAAGAACCTGTATTCAATGACTTATAAATTTATATAACAATTTTGTGATTATTAAAGTTTTTTTTAAATAACTAAACTACTTAAAATCACAGATATTTTAATGAGTATTATATTGTTAAATCATATCTTTCTCATTTTATAATACTTATACAAAACTTACGTAATAAAAATAACAACATACATACATTAAAATTTATACACATGATATACAAAAAATAACACAAAGTGAATAATAAGTGCATAGGATTAATAGAAATACTTACAAGAGATAAAGTGACAAAATGAAAAAAATGAAGAAAAAATTGGTATTTTGTAAGTGAAAAAATGGGTATAAATTTTTTGAGTATTTCGTTAAAAAAAAATAAGGAATCTAGAAAATAATTTGGAGAAGAAGAAAACTCATTAAACGGTATTGAAATTAGTGGTCGTAAGTAGTCGAAAAATGAGAAAGAGTGGAGGAGGTGAAACACAATTTTTGGTTATTGGATATTGGATATTGTTTACAACACTACAAATTAAAAATTGAATATGATGGGAGAAAAAAGAAGAGAAAAAAAAAATTCACATGTATAATGTCGGTTTAACATGTCAATTAATTCTATGCATATTGTCAATTCTTTACCGAACTGACTTTAAGAAAATCAATTTTATATGTCCATGTCACATTTTGTAGTAATGTGTAAATGATTTTTAAATTGGTAATAATTTATAATGATTATGGTCATGAGATGCAAATTTTAAATGTTTTTGAAGTTGACCCGTCGAGATAAAAATAGTTGTTTTTGATGCAAAATAGTAAGGGAGAAAAAAGTCAAACCATTTATGCAGTATTTTGAACAATGGATTTAACGTTACCTAAAATTTATAATGTTATTAAATGTATGTCCCAAAAGAAAAATATTTATATAACGAGGGAATACGTAAACTTTTCTTCACTTTTGTTTTTTAAATAACAAAATTTACATTTTTAATGACTTTTGTTCATATGTCTGTTGTGTAATCAGTGAACACAGCAAATTTTTTTACATGAAATTTAAACTCATACTATAATTGTTAATTATTTAATAAATAAAAATTACTGGTATATGTCGTTAGTAGAAAAAGTTGCAGGTTATTTTCTTTAATCGATTGATAACTAATTAGTAAAAAATAAAAACAAATAAAAAAATTATTTGTTAGATTTCATAGCTAGCCGGTGTCCAAAAATACTTCCACGTCAAAACCCTTGTGTCCGCACGTTGCAAGCTCCTCTTGCGATGCCCAAGCAAATTTACAAGGACCATTTCAAATGTTCCCAACTCATTGATTAAATTCCAGAGAAATGAGAATCAAAAATGAGAATTGAACTCATAATCATCCTCCATCTTCGAAATTAGCATCTATCTATCTATCTTTCTTGTTCAAACTTTCTTTCCCAATAGATATCCATACAATTTTCAATGGAAAATAAGGATGTTTCCGACAAATCGGGTGGCTCTGTTGTGGAGCCAAACAAGGAAATTACAGAAAAGTCTGATGAAGGCCAAAACAATGTTAATTCAAAGCCAATGGAGGAGTCAAATGTGGATGCCAAAACCATTGAGAATGAAAATGAAGAATCCAAAACAGAGGAAAATATGGAAAACAATCTTTCAGAATTTGAAGATCCTAAAGTTACGTTTCACAGAATCTCCCTAGAGGTTGATCAGTTTGTCGTGTCTACGTCAATGTTAAGAAAAGATGACAAAGACGACGTTCCAGAATTTGTAGACAAGTTCTTGGATCTAGCGGAGGAAATGGTTGCCAAATATGAATTCTTAGGGGATGGGAATACAAAATGGGGTCAAGAACCGGAAGAGGAATCGTCCTTTCTTGAATCTCTGGATAGGATATCAAAGTTGTACAAATCACTTGTCGATGTAAAGTTGGTAGATAATGGAGGTCTTTTAATCAATCGCATAGGAATTATTCAGCATCGAGCCATGGCGTACCTGGAAGATGAATTCAGAATACTTATGGGAGAATTCAAGCCTATTGGAGACATTGATCAATCCACCGAAAATCAAGAGGATCGTTTTCTAGGATATCCTAACAAGGTCTTATTCAATTTGAGTCAGATCGCTAAGGAAATGATATCGAGCGGATACGATTCAGAATGTTTCGAGGCTTACTTGCTTGTTAGGAGATATGCACTAGATGAAATCATGAAAAGGTTAGGGTTTGAGAAATACAGCGTTGAAGATGTATACAAAATGGATTCAGATTCATTGAATAGGGAGATTGTTTCTTGGATCACAACGTTCAAGGAATGCATTTCCATATACTATCCCGGCGAGCTAAAGCTCGCTGGTATTGTCTTCGTCAACAATCCACAAATCTCAACGAATATCTTTAACAATTTGACAGGAAAACTAGTGTTACAGTTCCTCAATACGGTGGATGGCATTATCATGACGAAGAGATCTCCAGAAAAGCTATTTAAGACTCTCGATGTGTACGAGACCTTGCGTAATATGACTCCAAAAGTGGATGAATTGTTCGTGGAGAAGGGTGCAAATGAACTCAAAATTGAGATCCTCACAACCCGAAGCCGCCTTGGAGAGGTAGCAATACTGTTGTTCAGTGAACTGGAGAGTGCAATCAGGTCCGATGCTAACAGGAATTTGGTGCCTGGCGGTGCAATTCACCCCTTGACTCGTTACACCATGAATTACCTTGAATACCTCTCAGCTTACAAAGACACTTTAGAACAAATTTTCAAAGAGTATTCGAAGATTGAACGACGTGATTCCACTAGCACACCTCATCATGATAATTATGAGAACGAAGGACATACAAGTCGATATAGCGAGAATGAAGCACAATCACAAGTATCAATTCAACTCATGCGAGTAATGGACTTATTAGATGCAAATCTAGAAGGCAAAGCGAAGTTGTATAAAGATTCTTCCTTAACTTCGATTTTCCTTATGAATAATGGAAGATACATATTGCAAAAGATCAAAGGGTGTCTAGAAATATATAGTTTAATGGGTGAAAATTGGTGCAGAAAGAGATCGTCTAATCTAAGACAATACCACAAGAATTATCAGAGGGAGACATGGGGAAAGCTTTTGAATTGTTTGTCTCATGAAGGATTGAGCTCACATGGGAAGGTAATGAAGCCATTGCTAAAAGAGAGGTTCAAGGCATTCAATGCCATATTTGATGAGATACACAAGACACAGAGTGCTTGGGTGGTGAGTGATGAGCAACTTCAGTCAGAGCTTAGGGTTTCGATATCGGCGGTGGTGATTCCGGCATACCGGTCCTTCTTGGCTAGGTTTTCTCAGACTTTCGATCCCGGGAGGCAAACAGAGAAGTACATTAAATTCCAAGCTGAAGATATAGAATCTTATGTTGACGATCTCTTTGAGGGCAAAAATCCTACGTCGTCCATGGTTAGGAAAATATTATAAAGAAAAATACTATCTAGCATGAGTTTTCGAGTAGTCTTCTATCTCACTATTTCATTATCACTTTTGATTTAATTATTTAATTTATTTTTTTCTCTTTTTCTCTCAAATTTAATGATTTAGATTGAGTAATAGTACCAACATAATTCTATTATATATGTTAGAGAGTACTTGTAACATGAAGGAAAAAAGCTCTAATTTGTTGAACGTGCTGTTAATTAATTACATTATTTTTTTTAGTTGTAGGTAATAATAGTGTGTATATCGAGAGATTTTTGTTTAGAACGACGGTTTTTGAAAAAAAAAAAATCCTATGTCATTCATTAATTGATGTATTTATGTGTAATTTTCTTATTTTCTTTAGAAATTCTTTTACTATTTATCACCTCGTAAAATAAAAACAAAAAATTATTCTAATAATATAAATCATAAAATTAGAAAAATAAATAAATGCAATTAAAATTCAAAAATTATTTACTAGTGCTTACAAATTAGGAAAATAAAACTAAAATATATATAATGTATAAAATTATTTGTTTTATATTTCGTATCACATGTATTAAATTGATCACTTATAATATCTTATAATCCAACATATAATGATAAAAAATAGAATATTTTTAATTAATAAATTAAATTAATTTATAAAAATATAAAAAATTAATAGTTATGAAATAATTATCTTGGTTTAAATTATAATTATTTAATTTTTTAATAAAACATGACGTTATTATAAATATATATTTTATTTTGAGAACGTGGAAAGTAATTTATTTAATTATGTTATGTATATCAAAAAACAAATGATAAATTTTAAATTATTTTGAGAAAATAAAAAATTTAATACCTAAGACATGTTACAATAAAAATATCACTTCTCATACCAACCAATATCTCTCTTGATTCAAAAGGTTGAGGTTGATGTTATTTTTATTGACATGATTTTTGTAATGTACTTATAAAAAGTCTTTTTATAATAGGCCATATATTTGATCTTATTATAGCATCCCATCTAAAATTTAGAAATTGATTCATCACAATCAACAATCAAAAATGCCAGCGCACAAAGAAACTCTAACAACACAGAAACAAGGTGATGACAAACAAATTCTAACACCAGAGAAATGTTATATATGTGAAGAAGTACGTCATCGTTCTAACCAATGACCAAAGAGAGGAGCAATCAACAAGATCATGAGAAAGAACCAAAATATGATGACTATGAAGGTGTTGAATTTGTTGAAATGGATGAAGGGGATCGTGTTAATTGTATTGTTCATTGACTTCTCTTATCACCAAAGCAAGACACATAGAGGTACAATATATTTCACACTCATTACTTAATCAATAATAAACTATGTGATGTAGTTATCGATAGTAGAAATAGCAAAAATATTGTTTCTAAACCTCTTGTGGAGTCACTTAAATTAAAAATCAAATCACACCTATTACCATATCAAATTGGGTGGATCAAAAAGGGAGGAGAAATAAAAATAAATCGTATATGTCGAATCCCCATTCTCCATTGGAAAATTATACAAGAATGAAGTGGTTACTACTACAAAAAAAGCTTTTAAGACAAAATTTAAAGTCAATTTTTGGGTAAAATTGACTTATAATTAATTTTAAGTCGATACGTTGAAAGATTGAAATAAAAAATAAAAAAATAGCATCAGTCCTAAGTATCAACTGACGCTACACGTAGGACATAGCGTCGGTTCTATGTATCAACCGACGTTACCTTAATTTTTTTTCCTTTTATATCTTTTCTCTCCTATTTTCAGACAAAATCATGCATATTATTTCCTCTTCCCCAGTTGCTACCATAAAACTAACTGTCATTCTCCTAGTATTTCTCATTTTTGGCCGCTTTCAACCACCAATTTTGGCACCATTTAATGAGTTTTCTTCCTATCAAATTTCTCTTCTAGATCAACTATTTTTTCTAACATAATACTCAAATTTTTATACCCATTTTCCTTCACTTTCTCACTTACCAAATACCATTTTTTCTTCATTTTCTTCATTTTTTTCACTTCATTTACTCTTGTAAATATTTCTATGAATTATTTTATACTTATTATTCATATTTTGTTTTTATTATAATGTATAAATAGCTTTTTGAAAATTATTTATATTTACATGAGATTATATATATATATATATATATATATATATATAATATAAAATATATTTTTATATGTATATAATGTATAATGAGTTTATTAATATTTACTTTTATATATATGTATAAAATATTTATTATTATTATTTACATGCATTTATATATATATATTATATTGTTAATATTACATATTTGTTAATGTTATTATTAGTTTATTAACTGTTTGGTTTTTATGTATTTATTTTTATATGATGTTTTGATAGATATTCTAATAATTAGGAAATTCATATATAATAATATCTAAAATATATTGGTTGGATACATATTTAATATGCTTAATGTCATTAATAGAAAATGGACAAATCTTGGATGTCAAAGTGTAGAATTAAGTAGGACTATTTTTGGAGTTGAAAGTTTCTTGGAATTTGCTCGTAGAAATAGTAATAATGAAATTAGTATGATTTGATATTCATGTGTTAAATTTAAAAATGATAAATTTCATGATGTTGACGAGGTTAAATATTACCTTATCCATAGTGGTATTCTTTTGAGTTATAAATGATGGTATTATCATGGAGAAAATATTGATAATACTCATGGGGAAGAGATATATAAGAATGTGGGTGATATCTTATCAGAATGTATAGATAGAAAATATGTTTCATGCTATTGAAGATAAACTACATGAGGATGATCTCGAAACCTTTAAAAAACTTCTAAAAGATACCGAAAAATCGATGTATCTTGAGTGCAAGAAATACACTAAAATGTAGGGATTTATTCATTTGTACAATGTAAAGGAAAAAATGATTTTTTTGATAAGGGATTCACAGAATTACTAAATGTACTAATATATATGTTTCTTAAGGGTAATGAATTTCTATCTTTAATGTATGAAGTGAAGAAATCTCTTAGTTGATTTAGCATGGAATATCATAAGATTCATGCTTGTCCAAATGATTTCATTCTTTACAAAAAAGAATATAAGACATTAGATGATTGTCCATTATGTAAAGAATCGAGATGGAAGCATGCTACAAATGAGACAACACCTAATAAATGCATGCCCGCAAAGGTTCTTGGTACTTTCCTCTGATTCTTTGCTTTCAAAGGTTATTCAAAATTAAAGAGACATCAAAGATGTTTACTTGGCATTCAGATAATTGATCTGATGATGGGATGCTACATCATCCTTGTGATTCTCTAAATTGGAAAGTAGTAGATAATTTATCCCCTCAGTTTGCATCTGATCCACACAATCTATGTCTTGTTATTATTGCTAATGGAATTAATCCACACAGTTCCCTTAGTAGTAGATATAGCTATCAACTAGTAATTATGGTAACATATAACCGTCCTCTCTGGTTGTGTATGAAAAGAGAATTCATAATGTTAACATTATTGATCTGAGAATCAAAACAACCTGGAGTTGATATTGATGTATATTTGTAGCCTTTGATAGATGATTTAAAGACGTGAAATGATGGTGTAAATGTTTACGATGCACCTAAAGAAGAATACTTTAACTTGAGGGGGTCCTTTTATGGGTAATTAATGATTTTCCTATCCATGGGAATTTATCAAAACATGCAACATAAGGTTATATGGGATGCCCTATTTGTAGTAATGGCCCTTCTGCAACTTATTTTGTTCATTGATGAAAGATGTCTCATAGAAGACATAGGAGATTTTTGCCATCTGGACACAAGTTTAGATACCAAAAGAAACCTTTCGATGGTGAAGAAGATCATGATACTGTACCAAGACCTTTGCGAGGTGTTGAGATATTAAGGCAATTGAATGGTATGACATTCAAATGATATGGAAAGATGAAAAATAATACTCTCTGATGGAGGGAAACGAAAGAGGTCAACTAATAAAAAGGGTGAAAACGAAAATGTTATTGAATTAATAGATCATGATTCTTGGAATAAAAAATCAATATTTTGGGAATTACCTTATTGGAAAGACCTACACATTCATCACATCTCAGATGTCATACACATTGGGAAAATTGTATGTGAGAGCTTGATTGGTTCATTACTTAATATACTTGGAAAATTGAAGGATTGAATTAAATCAAGACTGAATTTAAAGAAATTGGGCATACGACTTGAATTGGCACCAAGGGTGAGAAATGATAAGAATCGAACATACTTGCCAATGTCAACAAAAGAGAAGGATGTGTTCTATAAATGTTTGGCGAGTGTGAAAGTTCTTGATGGTTACTCATCCAACTTAAGAAATTTTGTCTCCTTTATGGATTGAAATCACATGACTACCATATCTTAATACAATAGTTATTACTAGTTTCTATTAGGTCAATTCTTTCAAAACATGTTCGATTATCAATAATTTGTCTTTGTTCATTCTTCAATACAATATGCAAGAAATCCATATTAATTGGGGAGTTAAACTCTTTACAAAAATATGTTGTGGATAATTTATGTTTACTTGAAAAATATTTTCCTCTTTTTTTCGATATAATGTTTCACTTGTGTGTTCATTTAATTCAAGAGGTTCAATTATGTGGTCCTACTTACGTAAGGTGGATGTATGGAGGTGTCTTCTGATGTTGAATACCATGCTTTTTACAGTAAGCATGAAAATGTCCTGTGTATTCTCCACCATTGTCTATCCAAATGAATTTTAGCTTCATCCCAATTTATCTCTCAATTGAGGCATGAAATTCTTTGAAGACATATATCACCCGATCCTTTGTCTTCACAAGATATACCCATGTCTTCTTTGAATGATCATCAATGAAAGTCACAAAGTATTGAGCACCACCAAGTGACTTTGGCATTGGTCCACATAAATTTGAATGAATCAGATTTAAAATATTATTCATTCTGGAAGGAGAGGAACTCTTGAAAGTAACTCTGTTTTGCTTTCCTGCTAGACAATCAACACATTTCTCCAAATGTACTTTATTCATTCCAGGCAGTATCTTCTTCCTGACTAAACTTGTCAAACCTTTTTCACCCATATGATTAAGTCTCGTATGCAATAATTCATATGCATTGTCTTTCTCCATGGCATTTACTATATCGGTAGAGAGCTTCAATTGCATTATATACAGAGTTGTATGCTTCTCACCTCTAGCCACTACTAAGGAGCCTTTTGTAAGTTTCCATTTGTCATAAATGAAGGAGCTACAATATCCTTCATTTACAAGTTTGCATATAGAGATCAAATTCAGGTGCATATCTAGAATATGCCTGACATCCTTCAAAAATAGTTTGGTCCATTCTCTATTTCCAAGCAACCATCTCCTCTGCAAATAACCTTTCACAGGCCTTCATTTCCCATTCTAACAACACCAAAACTTTCAAGTGTATATGATGAGAAAAATTATCTACACGATGTAGTGTGAATTTTAGCACCACTATTAATCACCCAACTAGTCTTATGTGATGCAAGATTGACAAAATCTTCATCATAAACGATATTGAACTTGTCTTTGGTATTTGTATACTCATCATCACTGTTGTTAGCTTTCTTCACTACTTTGCCTTTTTTCATTTCCTGTTCCTTCTTGAACATCCAGCAAAATTTCTTGATGTGACCCTTCCACTTACAGTGATGACATTCAACATTGACATATTTGTTTGATTTGCCTCTGCTCTTGCATCTAGGTTTTTGTTCTCTGTAATGTCTCCTTCCTCTAAACTCTATGATAAGGGATTGTGGTTTTGAATCTCTCTCCCTGTTCTATTTCTCATATGACAATAGGGCTTCAACAACAACTTCAAACTCCATCTTGTCTTTCGCATAAGTTAGAGTTGTTGTGAGATGATTATACGAGCTACATCATGCTCACATTATCTTCCTTTCTCATCTGATATATCTCCTTTCACAAATAAAATTTATTGGCAAGGTTCTTTGACATGTACACATCTTCTAGATTCTTCGATGTTTCTTTTGCAGTCTTGAAAATTTTTGATTCAATATTTTGCAAGACATTGTTTGAGAGATTTAGACGGATTGTACTAGCTGCAATCTCATCTATCTCCTCCCACTGTTCCTCAATGATGGTTACTGCTTTCTTTTCTTTCCCCAATATCACCTTATGGACCTTTTGTTGAATGAGAATATTATTTATCCTACTTTTCCATAAAGAGAAATTATTATTGCCATTAAATTTCTCAATATCTACCTTTTGGTTTGACATTTTTTTAGTTTTGTTTCTTTTTTTAGAAATAAATACGCATTGGGACTAATAAAATATTTTTTGATGGAGCAGATTAGTCTATACTACAACTATAGAGCATACTAAAATTTTTATTAGACTAGCTCTGATACCAGTTGTTGGGACACAGCGGGTAAAAATAAAATAAATTCAATAGAGTAAAATAATGACACTGGTAATTTAACATGGTTCACTCTTTAATTTGGGTTATTTTCACGGGACAAACTCTGAAAAATATTTCTTCCACTAATAAAATTAATGAGTATAAAGTGAGAGGTAATACAATAAATTGAGATAAACTAAAAATAGTGACATACAAGTGTTTCCCAAACTCACTATTTTGTAACTCCTCTTCTAGAAAAATATCCCAAATATTTTTTTAAAATATTCTCTCCCACTCTATCACACACACAACACCATTTTTTATCAAAGGAAATTGTTCCTTTGGTCTTCTTTGCTTCTTTTCTTTTAGTGTCTCTCTAAGGAAAAAACAAATTGTCTATTTCTTATGTGGCCAAAAATTGGCCAAGTAGCAGGCCAAATTTTAGCCACAAATATATATATATTTTTTGATAAATTTGTCAGATGTAGTTACACCTAAAATTTTATTTTCTTCTTCTTTGGGAAGGACTTACAACAATTCCAATGCTCATACCAATATCTCTTATTTCATATCGCCAGATATATTCAACATACCAAATCACATTAAATAATTGCTTCCTTTAATAGCATAGGCCGAATCCTCATTAACTTCCCAACTGTTGCTTTCCTTCTTTACTGTTTTAGCTCATGATACAACTGGTGAAAAAATCAAAATGCTAAGAACAACATCTATTGCCATTGGTTTAACACTAGTTTTTTTTTGTTGTGCATCCTATAACTATATGAATGGTTCGAGACAACCCTACTGGAGCTTCATTGAAGCAAAGCCATGTAATTACAATAGTTCTAGTTGTTTTAATTGTTGGATTTTGTAGAAATGCTTTAGGTTTACACATTGACGTTGGACCTCTTATTCTTGTAATAACAATGCCGGCAGGACCACCAATTGGTTCATCATTGATAGACAACCTAGATCTTGTTTTCCTATGGTTGTTTATGCTTGTATTCTTTCTTAGAAATGGACTTTCCATCAACATATACTCAATTGAATTTAAGAATTTCATGGCGGTATAAATAATGATAATTTTGGGAGCAATAGGCAAGTTCCTAAGAGCTTTCATCACAACATTTCATTGTAGTATGCCAAAAATAGATGCTGTTGTTATTGGCTTTGTCCTCAATGCACAAGGCCTTCTCGAGCTTGATTTTTTTGGAATAATGAAGCAAAAGAAGTTATGTCACTATAAGCTTATAAAATGTATTATTTAGTTTCTTAATCATGAAACTTTTGATCATTTAATTGCAAATTGTAATTTGTTATGTTTTAATAGGTAGTAGACAATGAGTCATATACGGTGATGTGCATATTCGTACTTATTAGTATAGCCATACTCATGCTAATTATAAAACGACTATATGATCAAACAAAGAGGTACATTGTTTACAAGACAAGAAGTGTTATGTACACAAGACATGATGCAAAATTGAGGATACTACTTTCCATAGTCTAGGACTTTGGTCAATTTTTCAGTACCTATGGTCAAGTTCCTCACGATTTCTTTAGCAATACTAAGTTCATGCCTAAGCTTTTTGTTTTCCTCAATGGTTTCTACAAGTCTCAAATTAAAGACATTAATATTTTCAGGAAATTCCTTTTTATCTTTCTCTAGGCTAGAGGATTTTTTTTGTGAACATTGATGATATCATTAAGTTTAATTACTTCCATAAGTAGGTTATCCCTTTCTTCCTTAGCATATAGAAAATCCATGAATAGTTCCTCATAACTCGATATATTAAACTTCGACAATAAGAAATAAGAGTTTAATTCCTCATTTTCTTTATCTGAGTTAGATTTATAGTCATTGTGGTGTGCTTTGGTAATTGCAGTGAAGGCATGATAGTTAATGTCATCATCTTCTGAGTTATTAGCATTATCCTGCTCACTTTTTGTGTCATTGAGTGTAGCATTAAAGGCTTTTACAAATTTATTTTTATTGTTTGAACAATCTATAGAAATATGAGCAAAGCCCCCATAAGTATAGCATTGAGGACTAGAAAGCATAGATTTCTTACCATCAGAGCTAGAAGGCTTGATTTCCCTTGACTTTCGGTTCCTCGAACAACTAGATTGTCCCTTATTAGATTGATTATTTTTTTGACCCTTTTTTTAGAAACTTCTTCAATTTTCATGCTAGTGAGACTAATGACTCATCCTTCATATCCTTATCACTATCAGAGATGTTCGTTTTGGAGGTTTTGAGTGCCATATCCTTCATATCCATATCACTATCAATAGTAAGCTCATAGGTTTCGATTGACTCGAAAAGTTCATCAATGTTTAATGTGTCCATATTTTTTCTTTCCTCTATCGCTGTAAATTTCATCTTGTAGTTTGTTGTTAAGGAGCTTAGGATTTTTGCGTACTTGTATAGGTTATGGAATTTTCTCACCAAGGTTAGAGTAAGCATTAGTGATATCATAAAAGCGAGCATAGAATTGACCAAAAGTTTTAGTGCTGCTCATTTTAATGGAATCAAACTCAGATGTTAGCAATCTTAATTTTGTTTGTTTTACTTGGAAAGTTCCCTCATGAGCAAGAGATTGCATTCTGTGCATTCTTAGTAGTCTCACAGTCAGAGATACGACAAAACTCAACCATCGATACAGCAACAAAGATTGAGCTTAGACCTTTTTGGTTTGCTCCATTAAGGGTGCGTTCTTCAATGGTCTAGTCTCTTGTTGGCTTTATGATTGATTATTAAACGATTTTTCATTACCAAAGGTGGTTCCTAACCATCAAGAATAGCATCCTAGAATTTTTCATCTTGTTTGAGAAAGGCTTGCATACGAGCCTTCCAGTAAGGGTAATTAAACCCATAAAAGGGTTGGGGTCTAATAGATGACCCACTTTCTTTCATTTGGTCCATAAATAAGAGTGTGTGTCCTTAAGGATCAATCTCACTAAGTGTGTCTAGTGTAAGCTCTAATACCAATTGAAAGTTTATAAGATATGGACCTAATTAACCTGGAGGAGTGAATAGATTATTTTTAATTTTTATCAATTTATAACTTAATAACCTAAACAAAGCGGTCAGGCATTCAATCATGTGTAAGAATAAAGTGCATAAATAAGATAATAACACACAATAGTTTTAGGTGGAAACAACCTAGGTCACAACTATGACCTAAGAGGAAAACCACCGGTCTATTGGACCACCTAACATTTCACTATGAAAATCAAATGTTTAAGTACAAACTTGGTCTCATGCTACCCTCCCTAGGATACTGCCTCAATGTACTTTACTTACGAGCCTCTGCTCTATTTTCACAGTTTCTGAAATTAGCATGGGCGGTTTCCAAACGAACGTTCCAATAAGCTTCTCGCCAATCAGATACATTCTCGAGTTAACTGCAAAAATGGTTAGCACAAAAACACAAGTACCCGTGTGTGTTCTAGAATGGATTTAATAATAAATAATCCTAACTAGATAATTTAAAACATGTGTCATTTAAATCAAATAAACTAGCAAATTCTAGAGTAAAAAAATTAAAAACAAGTTCACCAAAAATAACTTCTTTGAAATTTAATAATTAGATCAAATGATTATGATCACACATAAAATTATTTAATCTAAACATGTAAACACCGAATCAAGAAAAAATTATATAAATATAAAAATATCAAATAAATTTACTAATAAATATATATGATATAATATCAATTTAGTATTAAATAATCTATTTAATCTCCTATGTTCTAATCAACGAAGGTTCATTAGTTAAGAAAATGTTATAAGCAATCTTATAAATATATATATATATATATATATATATATAGATATATATATCTTGGAGTATGTAATAAGTGATGTTGATTAGTTTCCTCTGTTCATATAAGCACCTATAACACACTTTATTCAAGAATTACTTATGCTCCAATTTCGTTTTGACTCTTATAATAGTATAATCTCTAATTTCAATTAAGAGGTAAATTTTTCCCCCTTTTTTGTTTAGGCATTTTTTTACCACATACTAATTCAACTCTAATGTTTCTATATATAGATAATAATAATAACCTAGTAATGTTAGGGTTAAATATATTTTAAACTTAATTTTTCAAAGCACATAAAAAACTTAATATTATAAAAAATTATTTTTTAAAATACATTTTAAAAATATTAAGACATATCTAAAAGATATTTAATTAATAATTTCATAAATTGACTTAAGTTTAAATAAATATTTTAACACCAAAAATAATTTTAGATTTATGAACATGTGTTATTAAATGCATGAATGCAATCCTATGTGTTATAGTACTTATTAACTAAAAATATACTTGAAGTATGACTATCTGAAACTAGAGCATTTGTTCAGATTTTCTTGATAGACTTGATAGGTGACCTAAAAACAAATTTTATAGGTAAATATTTTGTCCACGAAAATAGCCAACACTTATAGTCTTAACACCCAAGTCCTAAGCCACCTCACCAGTATCAACCTCAATAATCACCTTAAGGTAAGTCTCTAGAAGATATAGTTCTTGCTTTGGCTAATCATAATACTAAATATTAGTAGGATGCGAAGACTTCAATTCATAACCTAGAGACTCAGATGATCCAGTTAGTCATAATTGTGGGAAAGATTGAAGCACAAGTATGTAGGAAATTCTCCTCATCAATCCTAAAAAGACTATCAATGCTTGTGTTCAAAAAATTGGCAAGCAACAAGAAAGTCCCAACCAAGACTTGTCAAGTGGTCTCAACATTAGCTAGAAGTTACATTCGTCGTGCTAAGGACGTTAAACCAAGCGCTACATGTTAGTATTTTTCTTAATTTTTGTTTTTATTTTTTTAAGCAAAATTGGAATTCTAGGAAAAAATTGAAGATTTTCATTGCATGATGTGACATGAGTTTGTGTCCACTGTGCCGTATTTCCTTTGGGGTTAAAAAGTCAGAACATGAAGTACGTTCGCATGCAACATACTAGTTTTGGGTTGAATTATAAGGAATTATTTTTAGAGCATGTCGTGGAACGATTTTATGTGCGTTGCAGCCCATGTAATTTTTAAACACCAAGGCCCCATGCACCTGAGAAACCAAATCAAACACTCACTTTTTCACAAAATTTTCAAAAACTGTTAAACTCTTTCATCCCACTCTCAATTTTTCACATAAAAAATTCAATTTTTACCCAAAAATCACCATTCTTCTTCTCAAATTTTTATATCTACATCAATATTAAAGCTTATTTAGGATATTTTTATAGAGATTTCACATGAAGATAATATTTTTACAGAGATTTCACATAAAGATAAATTATGTGTGCCACGTGATGTGTTGTGACTGGTTGGCATTGTCGATTTTGCTTGTTTTGACCTCTTCCATGGATCTGAAGTTGCCTTGACGGTCCTGATGGAACCTGAGTTATATTTAAGCCTCTAAACATCCCATAAACCTTAAAAGGGTCATTATTAGCATAATTTTGGGTAGTTTTTGGAGCTAAAAAGGGAGAAAAATAAAAAAATAATTCAAGAGGGGACACAACTTTAGAGTAGATTTAGGAGGAGATTAACACTATAATTCAAGATATTCATTTAATTTTTCTTCTAATTTTTTCTTTATTAATTTTTATATCTTTCTTTATGAAAACAATTATGTGTACTTAATTTATTAATCTAGGGATCTCATAAACTCAGTTTTCATCATGTGATAATCTAATATTTTGCTCCAATTATAATTTTAATTTGATTACATTATTTAATATGATTTATATGCTATTATTTGTTTGGCTAATAATTTATTTATAGAGGCAATTAAATAGATTTGATAGAATTATTTAATTGTTTGTCTTAATTAAATAACGTGCATAGTTTCTAGGGAGAGATGTATTATTCTTATGTATGTGATCCATAATTGATTAACTTAATTATTAGTATGTAATTTAATTAGCATGAGAGTATGATTAAATTAATTACTATATAGTGTGTTGTTTACTTGAGAGAGGAATAAATGTTAGGTTAGATTCAATTGATCATGTAAGTAATTGATAATTATATTGGAGGATTTTAGTGATTTACATGTTTAGAAAATCAGGAAATTAAGTATTCCTAGATATTTTCTCATATATCATTTTAGTTACCAAATGTAATTTAATTAATTATTGTTATTTAGTTTTAGTTATTTTAATTTTGCTTCCTTAAAATATAAAAACACCAAAAAATTGTTTTTTAATTTTTTAGTTTTAAAAATTAGTTGCTAATAAAATAATTTACGTGGGAATGATGTTTTCTTATCTATATATTACTTGTTGAGATAGTATACTTGCATATTCATTGCACATACTTCGTGTGTGGCAATCAATATTTCCAATTGACTATCGAAAGAGGATTTTGGATATTTTTTGGAAATTGCTAACAAACAAAAGGAATTAAATTCAATTAGCTAGATGAGTAAGGCATAGCAAGGAATTAGGTGAAATCAATTTTTTAGAAAGTTTCTTCCTATTAATTTGATATTTGAACATCTTTATTTTCTTTTGCATATTTTGTTTAAATTGATTTTACTTTAAATTTCAATTATACCAACCTTAGTGATTTTTCTAGATAAAATTAAGATTAGTATAATTTTGGTATTTATTGATGGATCCTTGAGGCAAAATTCTAATTGATACCAAATATTAGAGAAATGATCTAGGAAATTTTTTGTCACAACCAAAATATCTTTCCTAGCCATCCTAATTATCACCCCCTCATTGCATGGTGTATTCCCATAGTCAACCCCCTTGGGCCTTATTTTACATAAGCCTTTATTTATTTTTTTAACTACATAAACCATTCCTATTCTAAGACTAAACTTTGGTGAAAGTTACCTTAAATTTTGAGAAAATACTTTGGTGAAAATTTGCACTTAAAAAGAAAGTTCAAATTAAATAATCTATATTATGTTTCCTCTATTTGATCAAAGTGTGAAAAAAATAAAGAAAGTGAAATGCAAGAATCAAAAAAGGAAAAAAAAGAACACTCCATTTATTGAGTATGACAATAATATTGTCATCAATATGAGCATAGTGTTGAGAAAATGCTATGGTATGAATCCTTTGGATATTCTTTTTATTTTTTTTTCTACCAAGTATTTTCCAAGTTTGCTTTGATTTTCCATATCCATTTTTTTCTTAGCCCTCACCCTATAGGCTGTCATTATAACCTAGATTAAAGACCTTTTGATCTCTGAATTATGTATTTGATTACATTAGTGGAGAGGATTTTTGAAAATTGGACTTATGGAGTTAAGTTTTGAAAGAATTCTTTTGATTTCTGTTGTTTTACTTTTATCTAAATTTACTGGTGGTTTGGAGTTAAATTGACTATTTCACACACACACTCAAGGATTTAACTCTAGGTTGAAATAAATGCTTAACTCTTTCTTGAAAAATTGCTTTTGATTGATTTTCCTTCTATCTTCGATGTAAAAGAGTAAGTTAATAGTGATGAAATCTAAATTCAGATCATGACTTGGTGAGTGATGGTGGTGTTTTATAAGGTCTTGTTGACAATGTCTGTAGTTGTCTTTTATTTTGTTTCTTTTCATTTGAGGACAAACAAAATTCTAAGTTTGGGAGTGTTTGATGACTTGCATAATTTGGCATAATTTATCACTTATTAACTTAAACTTTAGTATAATTTTATTTAATTTTTATTGATTTTGGACTTTATTTTTATTATTTAAATTTTATTACAGATTTGAAGATAATAAAGATCCAAAATTTTAGAAACATATCATCTAAGGACTCTCAAATTTAAATTAAGCTTTATATAAATCAGATTTAAATTAATATATATATATATGAGATATAGGAAACAGAAGAAAGGGATAGGTTAATATATATATATATATATATATAACGCTGCAAGAGTGGGAGCCATCATCGAAGAAACATAAAGACTAGAGAAAAAGAAAATGAGAAAAAAATAGCCGCCGTAGAGCGAAGACAAAAAGAAAGAAAAAAACAAACATAATATAGAGGAAAACAGGGACAGATCAACGCAAAAGAAGATTCTTTTTTCCATTCAATTTTCTTTCAATTCCTCTCAAAAAATTATGGTGAATTTGTTTATGTTAAATTTAATTTTTAGCATAAACTAATTTTTCTTTATTCTAGGAAAAAGACGTAATTTAATTCCAAACTATGGTTGATTTTCTATGTTAATTTGAATTATTTCTCTTCATGTGTATTTGGTTTATTCTGAGTTTATTGCTTATAATTAACTAACCATTAATTAGATGATTTTAGTCTTGTGATTTACTATCGAAAGAGAGAATTATGGGATAGATTTGGAATATTTTGGTATAGGTAAATATAAAGATTGATTTACTAGAAGTTTTCTTCCTATTAATTTGATCTTTGAACATCTTTATTTTCTTTTGCATATTTTCTTTAAATTGATTTTGTTTTAGATTTCAATTGCAATAACCATAGTGATTTTTCTAGATAAAATTGAGATTAGTATAATTTTGGTATTTTTCAAAAGTAAGTTACCAATCCCTAAGAACGATACTCTTCTTATCACTTTATTATAAAACTACGATACTGTGCACTTCAAGTTTTGCACCTATCAACTTTTAAAGGTGAATAAAATGTAATGACTTTTAGGGGATTTATTTCCTATCTTTCTTTTGTATTAGCCATTTTCACAACTTTATAGGATTTTTGGATCATAGTATTTAGTTTATACTATTTATTTTTCTCTCTTATTCTTATTTTTTCTTTGTCCCTTTTTTGTTCAAGATATTCTTTTCTTTTTTAAAGAAATGACCCATTGTATAGTTTTTACATGTTTTGTATGATTTGGTAAATGGTTAATTTTGTCTCAATAGAATCTTTCAGTGGCATGTTTCGGTCCTCTTTCCCATTACTTAAAAAAAGTGAGCCACTAGTTCAAGTACAAGATACTATCATTACCGCCTAGACAATTAGACATCCAACCCATAATCACAACAAACCAATTGCAAGAGAGGAGCTCTAGCAACTGAGCTATATCCCCCCAAGCCAAGTGGAGGAATGTATGAAGGAGTCAAATGGTTCTTCTATTCTGTTCCTTAGAACAATTAGGCTATCCTGGACTTTAACTAGAGACCTCACCCGTGAAGTAAATTATCACACATATGGTCTAACCAATTGAGAGAGGTACAACTCTTTTTTGTACTATGCTCTCCAAGTATGCTTGTTCCTCCCTTCTTCCTTACCATGTCACGTCTTTGTGAAACAACTTTGACGAGAAGAAAAAAGAAGGTGTTATGTTAAGAGACCATCCTTGCCCAACCCTAGACACTCTAAGATCCTTTTTCAAACATGCTTCCATTTCAAGTGAAGAGATAGATAAATAGACACATTCCATTGCACTAATTGGGGGCATTCATAGTGATTGAGGAGATCTAAGACTAAGAAGTGAGTTATTTATCGATTGAAGGAAAAAGATCCAATATCTTGGTCACTGTGGAAAGGAAAAATAATTTCATGTTCTTTTTGTCGTGAATGGAGGATTAGAAAAATCCTATTGATTGAAGCTTACTTTAGACCCCTAGGAAAAGTATGAAAAAAAGCTCAAATAGTACATTCTTTCTATCATCCTAGAATGAAAAGGGCGATCTTGCAGTTCTTGGTCTATGAAGGTACATTATTAGGTACTCTTTTTTATTTTTCCATTGAGATTGAACCTAAACTTATGCTCGAAAGATAATTGTCCATATACTTATAAGTTATGTATGGATTCTCATTAAGAAAGGAGTCATGGTGGTCCCTCCCAAATCGCCTAGATACCACGAGTGAGTAGAAAGTTGGATCTACATTGGATCTCACCTGAGAAATAGAAGTATGCCATGCTAATGTACCTTGAATGATCCACATCTCAGGGTCAGGCATTGATGAGCACATTGAACTATCCATGTTGCTAAGAGCCTTCATAGCCGAAGCACAATGATGCAATTATCAAGCGTACACTCTACCACTGAGCTAATAGCCCGTCTTATGGGTATATATATCCTATTTTTTGGAAGTCACGCATGAGTTAAGAATGGCATATACATTCAATTTTTACTTAAGTCATTGGATTTAAGAAAAAATATATATATATATATATATATATATATATATGACACTTTATAAGATACAAAAATTCTAGCATTCAATGTAAAATCTATAGAGACCATCTACCAATTTGTATTGATAAGAATAGTGTTTAAAAGAGTAGAAAAATATCATCACTTAAAATGAAACGATAAAGGCTCAAAATAATCTCACGAGGTAGTCTTCACTATTTGATTCTTAAACACTAATTTTAAATTTATTACAATTTTAATATTTTGATTATGAAATATAATTTATGATAAAAACTAACTAATTATAACCTTACTCCATGATATGTTAAATAAATTAATCTAACAATATAAAGACTTAATCATTTACTTAAAATTAACTAAAAGTCATGATAATTTTACACCAAAAAAATTAAAATTAAACTTAAAATTACTAAACCAATAAAGACAAATAAAATTAAACAAATAAAAAATAAAAATAAGTTAAAATGTAAACAATGTTTAATAAAAAATTTAAAGATTGCCAAAATTTGTGTATGTAACTTTTCTTGCCCCTAACCTAGAAATTACATTGCCTTCAATGTAACAATTAGAAATTAAAGATAAAGAGTAAGGAACAGAAAAGTTACCCATTTGATGAACGTTCTTAAGTATTGATGTGAAAATGTGGGTGCATCTATCATTCCAAACATTTTAATCACACGGATAGAATACTACGTATTTCTTATACATTTCAACACACAATTATAAATTTAACAATTCTAAATATAATAAACAATGTTCACATGATAGGAAATAAAATAAATAACATGAAAAAAACATAATATCCCAAACACTTAAACTAAAGTTCAAAATACAAAAATGGAACAAAATGCATAAAAAAATAAGAACTCATAAAATTTTGGAGCAAATTTGGAGCTTAGTCTCCCATGTCATTTGGTCCTTGTTCTTCATGATGTTGTCATGACAATTCAGGTTGTGTAAACATGAAATCATAATCTTGATACTCGGGTGCTACTAAATGGCTTGAATCCATCCCAGATGGCTAATTTGTAACTGATTAATTTCATACATTAAACGATTATGATTCATTGATCATGATGTTATCGATTTATACATGCAGTATGTTAGACAATGTAGGATTGTTGATAATCTTTCATGTAGGTCATTCTTTCACCTAAATGTTGAATTTCATCTTTCATAGTCATCCTAGATGAAGAAGCAACTTTAATCCCTTTGGGTAATGTTTGTACAAGAAGTTAGTAACTGTATGAAAATAAAGTCATTTATCCATTTCTAAACAATTTATTTTCCTTATTATGTGTTAAAATATCATGAATAAGCTTAATTTGTCCGTAATATGGTAATGTATGTGAAAAGATATCAAATGGATCAAAAATAGGCAATAAGGAGGACAAATGTAGAATTATAGAGTCGATCGATTTACCAGGAACTGGATCGATCAAATTTATATAACTAGATCTATAAAAAATGGATTGATCAAGGGATCATTACTCAATCAATCGAAAATAGACGCGATCGATCAAGAGGTGAGGATTAAAACACGTTAGCTTGGAAATACATCCCAACTTTTAATCTTAGCCCTTATATCAAAGTAATATGAATTTTAATCTAATGAGGATCAATTTTGGCCTATTTTAAGCATCATATAGAGGTCATAAGAACACATAATTAAGATTACAAACCCTAGTAGCTATCAAGAACATAAAAGATGAGAAAAAGTTCAATCGGATACTAAAGGAGACACAACTTTGTGAAGGATTGAAGAGAAAATTAGTGCTATAAATTAAGAGATTGAGTATATCTATTATTCTTCTTCATTCTTTATCAATCGTATTGTCTTTATTTATGAAACATCTGAGCTTTAAGAACTAATTATATCTAGCTAATTTATTGATCTAGTGGTCTTATGAATCCAATTTTATACATGTGAGGATCTAATGTTGTACCCCAATTGTTAATACAATTCAATTATATTATTTAATTTAATTTTTATGCTATTAATTGTTTGGTCGATAATTTATCTATAGAGGCAATTAAATAGTTTCGAGAGAATTATTTAATTATATATCTTGATTAAATAAGATGCATAGTTTTTAGGTAGAGATGTACGATTCTTATGTATGATCTATAATTGATGAACTAAATGATTAGTATGTAATCTAATTGAGATGAGAGTGTAATTAGGTTAATTAATCTATGGTGTGTAGTATACTTAAGAGAGAAATGCATGCTAGGTTAGATTCGATTGATCATGGAATTAATTGATGAATTGGAGGGAATTTTAGTGATTCATATGTTAGGAAATAGGGGGATTAAATATTTCTAAATCATTTTTTCATATATCTTCGTAGTTGTTGAGTTTTGTGATTTAAAAGTAGTTGTCGTTTATTTTTCATCTTTTATAATTTTATAGTATCCAAATAGTATTCATAAAATTATATTACTACTCTTTTATAAGTTTCACAATCCCTTTGGAATTGATATCCATACTTAGGTACATTATATTATTTGCATGACGTGTATACTTATGGAATACATCATGTTGGTCAAGTTTTTACACTATTGTCGGGGAGTTTATTATTCATAAAGATATCAATAATGGTTATTATTATACTAGTTTGGACTTTTTAATTTTTTTAGTGTTTCTATTGTATGTCCAGGTTGACAGGTAAAAATCTTATTCCTTTTGATTGGGAAATATAGAGAACTTTACTTTACTTAAGAGTAGAACGTTTAATAGAAGATCAATCTAGGGTTGTGGAAGAAAGAGGTGATCAATGAGCTATTGTTGTCTCTAAATCATTAAAGGGCTTCGCAGTCGCACAAGTAGATAGAGCCCAATCATCTATCAATATACCGTGCATCAATGGTAACAACTTTGAACTTAAGCTAGGAGTCATTCAAAGTACAAGTATATCAGTTTAGAGGGTTAGTCAACGATGATTCAATTCTTCACTTGGCTTCATTATGGGAAATATATGACACCTTCAAGATGATGGTGTATCAGATGATGCAATTCACCTTCACTTGATGCCTTTCTCATTGGATTGGACCTTATTCTACTAAGGCATATGGGAACTTTCCTAAAGCAGTAAACTATGTTAACAATCAAAACTTCCAAGGAAACCCATACTCAAACACATAGAAATTAGGATGGAAAAACCACCCAAATTTCTCATGGTACAATAATAACAATCAAGGTGGTAATCAATTCAACTGTCAACCTTTCCCACCAGTAGATTTTCATAACAACCACAAGACTAGGAGAAGAAACCACCCCATAAGGGCAACATAAGATTTTTAATGGGAATGATGAAAGACTTCATCCATTTAGTGCATAAAAAACGGATCGCATAGAATGCATTCATAGGTCTTCTATCCAAAACTTGGAGATTCAAATGGGGAATTTGGCCCAAACCATAAGTCAAAGGCCTCAAGGTAAGCATCCAAGTAATACAAAAGTTAATCCAAAAAGAGAAGGCAAGTACTATTGTAAAGAAATAGCCTTGAGGAGTGGTAAAACTTTTGAAGAGAAGGAGGAAACTATAAAGGATGAGAAGGAAAAAGTTCCCAAAGAGAGCACTAAAAAGGAAGTGATTCAACCAAATAAGAAAAATATCTACAAACCCATTATTCCTTTCCTCCAAAGACTCTAGAAGCAAAAATTAGACAATCAGTTTTCAAAATTTCTTGATGTCTTTAAAAAGTTATACATAAACATACCATTTGTAGATACACTTGAACATATTATTTCATATGCCAAATTCATAAAAGACATCCAATAAGAAAAAAAGGTTTGAAGATAATGAGAAAATAACCTTAATTAAAGGTTGTATAGGCATCCTTGAGAGAAAACTACAACAAAAGCTTGAAAATCTAGGTAGCTTTGATATCCCTTGCACAATTGGGAATATGCATGTTAACAAGGCATTATGTGGCTTGGGTGTAAGCAATAACCTTATGCCACTACTAGTTTTTAAGAAATTGAGGGTTGGTAAAGCCAAACTTACTTTAGTAACATTACAAGTGGTAGATGGGTCAATCAAGTGACCCCAAGGTGTGGTAGAAGATGTGATAGTAAAAGTGGTAATTTTTATCTTTCTGACAGATATCGTTGTAATAGACATGGAGGAGGACCACGACATTCCTATTATACTTGGTCGTCCATTCTTAGCAACTGGAAGAGCACTCATTAATGTACAAAATTGTGAGCTTACAATGAGAGTACAGGATGAATAGACAATATTTAATGTTTTTAAAGCAATTAAATTTTTTGATACTAATAATACTATTGATTGCTTTAAGATAGATGTTACTGAAGAAGTAGCCAATGTTGTACCTCATAACATGTTCCCTAGTGATGCTTTAGAATATGTGCTTGTTGATTATGTGAACACATATTCTGTTAAACATAATGAAAATCACTTAGGCACACATATTCATAATGATAATTTTGCTAAATTTGTTGAACCACCCACACTTGAGACTTTGACACATGATGCTATGAACAATGAAATAAATTCATTGGAAAATAATTCAACTTATTTTATTGATGAAATTGTGGAATCTACAATGCAAGTTGATATTTTTTATTATGTGGAATATTTGGTGGCTACGACTTGCATGTGTTTATCTAATGCAATTGTGCATGGTCATAAGATAGGTTCAAAATTTAAACCATCTATTGAGGAGCCACCAAAGTTAGAACTCCAATCTTTTCCCTACCATCCCCAATCAAGTGGGCAAGAGAAAGTGTTTAGTAGAGAGGTGAAAAGGAAGCTATAAATAAATAAATTGGATAAGATATGGTGGATATGAGAATGCCAAGCTATCAAAAAGAAAACAAAGAGATGGCTTGACAAGAAAATTGTGCACCATGTTATTAAACCATGACATAAAGTATTACTGAATAACTGAAGACTTAACCTATTGTTGGGTAAACTCAAGAGTAGATGCTTAGGTCCATTACTAAGGTAACAAACCATAGAGCCATTGAATTGGAGAATAAAAACAAAGAATGATTCATGGTTAATAGGTATAGAGTAAAGCACTATCTTAGAGACCAACTGCCAAATGAAAATGTTATGATGACCTTGATGGATGAACCTTAAGAGCTTATATGAATGTTTAGCCAAGGATATTAAAAGTGGAACTTGTTAGAAGGCAAACCAATGTTATTTTGGTTATATGTTTTCTATCTTATAGGTGAATAAATATGGAGGGCATAAGAAAGATTGAGTAGGTTCAACTACGGATATGGTGTGCTAAGGCTAAGGAAATTTTCTTTCCTTCACTCTTTTTCATATTCATATGTTCACATTGGGGAAAATGAAAAATTTAGTATAGGGAAGGAAACTTTATTTCATATTTTAGAATATTTTTTATCATGATTTGGGTAGAAATTGATTAATACATGGAAACCAAATGCATGAACATTTGATATGAAACATATGAAGCTAATTATAGAATTGGTTTTCATGATTAGGATAGTAACGTACCATTCTTATTAAGATACTCACATTAATCATGTAATATGCTTACTATTTTTTACTAAATTGATTCAGATTTTTATACATATGTTCATGATTGATTTTGGTATTCTTATTGGGAGAAAATTTTGGGTGAGTTATGCTAGTTGATGAAGTGTACCATTTTTTAGAATCTATTTGATCATCCTTAGGATGAAATCCCAGTATTTTGCTTGAGAAATGATTTAGGCCTTTATTTGATTAATTGAGCCTCTTAAGCTAACCATTGTTTATATCCTTAATTACCCTTTTAAGCCTTACTAAGAACCATTAATATCTTTAGGCCACATTTTTAGCCTAACCAATAAGTATTACCTTTACCCTTACACCTTTAGCTTGTATAAAAATTGCAATCATGTACTATGCTATAGAGCTAGATTAAAAGTAATTCATCCCATTTCTTGACATATATAGTAAAAAAAAACTCACAACTACCCCTTTGAACAAGAAAAATAAAAATAAAAATAATTTTGGTGTGTTGTGAGGATTAAAAAAAGGAAAGAAAAGAGAGTGATGAAGAAATGTGGAATAAAAGAATGAAGGAATTGTAAGATAGGATGCATAAAAATATCAAATGAAAGCTCTATTGAAGTTAAATGTTGTATGATGAATAAAAAGAGAGCTAAGGAGTAGGAAAAGGCTAAATATATCCATTTATCTATCCCCACCTACGCCTTACACTACAAGTATGTCACACTCTATTGATCTTTAGCGAAGTGCATATTTATATTAATGGAGAGGGGTGTAAAAATAGACTTATGAAACTTGTTTGAAGACTTAGTTCATTAGTATCCTCATACAAGTTGATTTCATGAGTGCATTGGATGACATCATATGCAACACATATACACATGAATCAATTCATCAAAAACCTTGGCTATCCTTATATTAATGGAATGTTGATTGATGGATAAGTGAACTTCTCTGTCATGAAATTGTGATAGTTTTTACTAATTATGCATGTATTAGTATATATGTATTTATGAATATACTATACTTATCATTTTAGCTAGATAAACTTGGCTTTACTTGAGGGCAAGCAAAGAGTTAAGTTTAAGGGTATGAGAAAAGAGTTATTTATCCACTTTGAAACCACTTATTTGTCTAGTTATGTATTGAAATATCATGAATAAGCTTAATTTGTGTTTAATATATACATGTAGGTGAAAAGATATCAAACAAATCAAAAATAGGGGAAAATGAGGACAAATAAAAAATTACAAGATCAATCGATCAACCAGGAACTGGATCGATCAAATTTTTATAACAGGATAGACTAAAAAATAAGTGTATAGATCAAGGGGTGATTACTCAATTGATTGAGAATAAGCTCGATAGATGAGGATTAAAACATGTTAGCCTAGAATTAAATCCTAACTTTTAATCTCAGCCTTTGCATCAAAGTAATATGAATCTTACTCTAATGAGGATCAATTTTAGCTTATTTAAAGCACTATAAGAAGGCCATAAGAACACATAAATAAAATTACAAACCCTAGCAGCTACCAAGAAAAGAAAAGAAATAGGAGATTAAAGAAGACATGACTATGTGAAGGATTCAAGAGAAGATTAGTGCGACAAATCAAGAGATGGAGTGTATCTCTTCTTCTTCTTCTCCATTCTTTATCAATTGTATTGTTTTTCTTTATAAAAATTATGATCTTTAAGAATATAATTATGTCTAACTTATTTATTAATTTAGGGGTCTTATGAACCCAATTTTCTACATATGATGATCTAATATTTTACCCCAATTGTTATCGCAATTCAATTATAATATTTAATCTGATTTTTATGCTAGTAATTGTTTGGCCAACAATTGATCTATAAAGGTAATAAAATATATTTGAGAGATTATTTAATTATTTGTCTTGATTAAATAACATGCATTGTTTCTAGGCAGAGATGCCTGATTCTTTTGTTTGTGATCTATAATTGATGAACTTAATGAATAGAATGCAATCTAATTGAAATAAGAGTGTAATTTGATTAATTACAATATGATGTGCAATGTACTTGAGAGAGGAATGTATGCTTGGATAAATTCAATTAATCATATAACTAATTGATGAATATATTGGGGAAAATTTTAGTGATTCATATATTAGAAAATTGGGGGATTAAAGATTCCTATATCGTTTTCTCATATATTTTAATAGTTGTTGAGTTTTGTGATTTCAAATTAATTGTCATTTATTTTTCAACTTTTGTAATTTTCTATTCTCCAAATATTATTCATAATAATTACATTAGTACTCAATTTTAAGTTACACAACTCCCTCTAGGATCGATATCCCTACTTAGATACATTATATTACTTGCACGACTCATATACTTGTGAATTGCATCGTGTCAATAAGCGAGTTCATTGTAATGTGACACATTTAACAAATCTTCTGGTAGAAGTATAACTTCACCTTTTGAGTGAGTCACCCCTACTTTGTTTTCATAAAGTAGTAACGAGCTATGGGAAAAAAGTAACTCAATTAGTGGTTGTTAATAGATAATTTAATATGTGATGAATTATATTTCCTACATCCATATAAATTTTGGATATTATTGCATATAGTAATATTGCCAACTCTTTATCCATAGAAGTGTAATGCCTAGTAGGCATTAATCTGAAATGAACAAAGTATTTCCATATGTGCGCAACCTTAGCCAGACACTTGGCTTCAAAACCCTTAGGTTTCCCACTCAGCTTTGTCTATTGCTAAGCTTTTTATTACTGTAGCATAATCGACATTTTACAAGTAAGCCTTATATTCATCCTATCCAATATTCATCAATTAATAAGATGCATTAATATCAACTGGTCCAAAAGGGACAAGTACACCACGTACTTTAGCCAAATTATCGACATCATCGGGAATATTTGCATATAATTCGAGAACAATTGATTCTATAGCAGTATTTAGTTCCTTAATGAACATTTTTCATCCTAAAAGCTACTATCACATCAAAAAATTTCCCCAAATTAGCTATTTGGCCCCAAATCAAAGTCCATACCCTACTCCACTATAAGACCTTAAAATCTATTAGGAAAAATATAATGTTAATATATTTTCCAATAATAAATCTTTGTGAAAAGATTATTGAAATAGAGTACTCTAAAGATCCAAATAATCAAATTCAAAATTAAAGAGTTGACTCTAAATCATATTCACATAATTAAATTGTAATCTAACTCTCATATTTATTGAAATATACTTCATCAATATATTTTTCTTTGACAAACTTCGTATAAATCTTAAGGAAGAAATAAAACAATTTATTTTATAAAAATGTTTAACTACTATAATATTTCACAATCATAAGAATATTACTAATATCCTACAATATCATCAAAAATGACAATTTGTAAAACCCTCTAATCCCACTTCTTCACATGTTGCACATATATCTTCAGCATCACAACCACATTGGTAAGACCTTCTAATTCTACTCCTACTGTTACTTATTAGACGTAAAAAAAATTGCACCTATGGAATGAAAAACTATTAGTTTGTGACTATTTTTCATAACTATGGTAGGAAAACTCATATCAGGCCTAATTGTAGTTTCTTTCTAACATATACTCACTTTAACAATTGGTCTCATGCTTCAAATTGTATAATTAATTATCATCATCCAAACATGCATGTTGCATCTTCTTCAACGATGAATGGGAAAAATAAAGGTAAGTCTAAGATCCACAAGTGACAACTAAGTTAGTTGAGTCCAAATCCAAAGATATTAAGAAACCAAAATTCAAGAAAATTCGGGCTAGGAAATATAGTTTTTCTTTTATCACCTAACCATCCTTTGTATGCACTTATCTATTTTTGTTTGAATGCTTAGTTGACCCTAGGTGAGCATATTTAAATTGTTTTTAATTGAACAAATATGTATAGCATACATGTAGTTTATGATTACTTTTGTAAGATTTCAAGGCTTGAACTAACCTTGACTATAAAACTATGTTTGAGTTCTATTTTTCACTTTCTAAAATTTTACTGTAGAGAGATACCAAGTTTGAAAGGGGATACATATTTTGATATATGTAGCTACTGCAATGAATGAAGAGGTCTACCTTGCAACTAATGTGAAAGTCATCATACTTAGTTTTTGGCTCGTGTATAATTCCTTAAACAAAAAGAAGAAAAAAATTAAAAGCAACAAGCATTTTCTTACACTAAAATAAAGTGTCAAAAGTTGGTTGTATAAAAAGAAAATAAATAAATAATCCCTATATAAAAACAAAAAATTTAAGTTCTCTCTTGGTAGATATTTGTATTTTGTAAAATTAAGGATTTAATTGTAATTTTTTAATGATTGGTAATACCCCTTCCTCTGAATCATTCATGACTAATCTTAAATGAATTAAGTGACATACTTTTGATGTTCAAACATGTATCTTATCTTTGGTGATTGTTGATATATCATTACATGGGTTAGTATGTCTGTGTGTCTAGTCAAAATGCTTATGCCTTCAATGGATAGTCAAATTTTGAATAAGAGTAATTAATCAAATGAGTTTTCTATTCTAGTCATATTTAAATAAGTCTACTACTCTCAATTCAATATATATATATATATATATATATATCAGTTGTTATAAATTTTTGTTGTATTCTACTTTGTTTTGGGGAGTCATAGACCTTAGAGGGAGTCCATTCATTAAACGTATCACATTCCTATTCATATTGAATTTAAGCTTCATAGTTAAATTTTCTTTTCATATGACAAAAAGGAGGAGAGTGATCATGTAATGGGAAAGATATTTCTCATAAGGAGAGAACACATTGATTAAGTATTCTATTTGTTATTTGTTATTTCACATAGGAGAGAACTCTTAATCATCAAGTGTTTACCTTGATATGTCACATAGGAGGAGTAATTTTAATAATTAAATATTCTATCTATTATTACTTACTATTTATATTTGTTTCTTCACTCTTTTGTTACTATATACATTGAACTAATAAACAATGAGTCTTTTTCCTATTTATATTTGTGATTTTTATTATACATATGAGCTGTCTAGAACCAAGCTAAGATGGTTTCATTAGATCATATAATAGTTTCACTATGTAAAATTTACTTTTCCTATAAGCATGATGTAATGAGAGAGAGATTTAGGTTTATTAGTATTTGCGATATTTGTAAACAAAACATCTAAATGTAAATTAGTTTCTAAGCATGTCTTCAAGATCACTATTCAATTTGATGAAACTTCTGAGCTTCATGTAAATATGTTTCAGGTATATAATTGTTCTTAAGCATGATATATTTCATAGTAGATACATAAGAACATTTAGGATATATGTTGCTCAATTAACCGAGTAATGACTAGATCGATCAAGGAGGTAGATCGATTAAGTATCCATCATGTATGATCTATTTCCTCTCAGGTTGAATTTCAAATTGGGGTAGATCGATGGAAGTTACATTCAATCAATTGAGGCACTAGATCAATCGATTAAGGGATTGGATTGATCGAGAATCATTCATATTCAATTTACCTAGTCTTAAGCTATTATTAATCTTTGCTTGGATCAATCAAAAAGGTTTTGATCGATCAATCTTATTAGTTTGATCAATCGATCTTGGTCTAGATTGATCGAGTGATAAAGGCTTCAACTTTAACCTAATTGTTTTCTCAAGCCAAACATTTCAATTACTATATCATCCCTATAATTTACTACTTCGTAAATTATTTAATGGACAAATTTGTGATTGGACTTTAACATAGCATTAGGGCTTCAATATTTTCTAACTAAACAACCTAATGGCTCTTGTTATCTTCAACCATAATTGCATAAATCTTTTAATCATAAGCTTTCTCTCTGAAATTGTTTTTCAAAAACTAAATCATATTTTGTTAGGCTTTTTTCTTAAATTAATCTATCAAACATTGTATGGTTATATTTAATTGATTTAATAATCCTATTTATTTTATGATAACGTGCTTCATCTTTTGTTCTAGGGTTAGTTGATTTGAATTTAACTAACATTTTATTAAATCATCTAGTTTGTATTTTTAATTATTGAATCTACTCTATGACACATTTTGTACTTATGTTATTGTGCTAACTTTTCTGGTGCCACCTAAATGTATTCGATTAGTCATGTGAATCGATTTATTGAAATGTTGCTCCAAATTTATACATCTTTCTTTTGGAGACTATGAAAGAAGCGATGGCTCATATGTAGATTACTTCGGGGCATTATCTAAAAAGTGACGTAGATTGTTTCCACCTAAAAATATCATGTGTCAAATCTTTATTTATTTATGCGTTATTTTATTTACACACGATTGCATGTCTGGCCGCTTGTGGAGTTTAATTTGGCATATTTCGATTAATCAGCAATTCATTCCCTCTAGCTTAATTAGATCTGTAAAAAAACTTTCATTTATTCTTTACAAAGCTTTTGTTCTCATATACCTTATTGAGTACTTGAACCCATAAGATCAGTGTGAAATTGAGAGTATATCTTGTGAGGATTAGAATCAAAGTCAATTTGGATTCCTAACTCTTGGATTGATTGGGTCATAATTGATATATTTTTGTAAGGGACATGATTTTCTGATAAGTACTAATTTGAAAAATAAATTGTGAACCTATGAGATGTCAAATTAACTTGCACTAGAGATTTTGATTATGAACTAAAAAGAAACTAAAGCATAAGAAGTTTTGTTTATTTTAGTTTTTATATTGTTGGGTTTAGTTTTAGTCTTATTTAGTCTTGTGATTCATTTTTAGTTTTAAATAATTATATGTTAAGATGTTTGTGGGTATCATCACTGAAAGTCCTAATGAGACTTAAACTTGTCCACTAGGGCAACTTAGGGATTTAGAGGCTTGTTGTTTATGTTAAATGCAACTGTATCAGTTGGTTAGGGATTACCATAAGTACTTGAAAAGAACTAATTTTCGTGATTTTATTGAGCTTAAATGTAATAAATAGGTTTTATTATAGCATGTTTATGTCATAATTTATACAAATCTATATGTTTAGAATCACAGGTACATTCTATTATATTTTAGGAATTTTTAGCTTCAAAATGTATAAATTATTACACATGAATAACAAAACTAGAATCACTAAATTTGAACCCTAAAAGCTTAAAATAATAAGGAATGTAAGCCTTACATAAATAACTAACCAATCTATAAGGTGTACAAGGAAATTAGAAGAAAATTGAAGCATGCCATAGTGAAGAAATATGTGTATCGTGGCCCACTCTATTCTGTAGGAATTTACTAGGCACGCTGATTTTCATGTGCCATAGTACGGATTAAGTGGTGCCACAGTATGACCTATTCAGAATGCCTTTGGTGAAACTAAACGTAATGTGTGCTGCGACACACCTATATTTGATTCACCCAAAGCCCTTTGTACCCACACTCTTCCTATAAATAAATCATATTAGCCATTAGGTCAACGTAGAAAATTAGAATAGTTTTATTTTTCCTTTGCCATCATTTTTTCCTTTTTATAGTTTTGGGTTTAGTTTTTCAAAATTTAGATTAAACGAGAATGAATAAGTGGTAGCAACAACAGGGAGACTTTTAAGATCAAAGAATAATAAAATATTGCTAGAAATTATAGATTACTTTGAATATCAAGATGAAAACTTTGGAGCATGATACATCATCTATTTATTATTGGTATTTTGATCTAATCTATATTCTTATTTCTTTTTCAAATCTCTCTTTTGTATTTTTTGAACTTGCTAAAATTAATCTTTTGATAATTTATTAATTTTAAGCATGTATGGTTGATTATTATAATAAAAATTTAGCTTTGTTTCCATGTTTGAATAGGTTATTTAAGTGAATATTTTTAATATTTATTAAATATAGATTATTTCTTTTTGCAATATTTTTATAAAATTTATTATTAATTAATAAATTAACAACATATTTTTCATAATAAATTTAAAATATGAGACTAGTATTTTAAATATATAATCTGATTTATAATTAATTAACCTAAATAATTCTAACAAGCATGGTTAACTAAATAAATATTTCTATTAATTCTCTACAAATTTTAAAATAAATATCTACCTTGAATTTGTTGAGTCAAATATATCTTTAGTTATTTTATTATTATGTTATTAGATTAGTATTTTCCAAACCCCATATATTATGATAAAATGTTTATGTTTTATTTTCAAGTTTGTTTTTAAGAAATTTGACAAATTATTTAAAACCATATAGTTCATCTTTAGGTTGACCTTAGAACTATACTTATCGCTTATTATAAGTTATTTGTATACTTGAGAGCTTATTATTAAATACAAAATTTAACCATCAAGTTTTAATGCATCATTGGTATCAAAGCTTAGTAAGTTCTTATTTTCCCAACTTTTTTCCATTTATTTAGTTTCAAAACAGATTATAGAAATTTTGGGATTTTATTTGCATCCTATCCAAACACCTTGCACCCCATGAAACTTACACTTATTCTTTCCCGCATAGACAGTAATGAAAGATAGGATGATTGATCAACTGGATTGGACTTGGCTATTGTTGGGTGACCGAGCACCAATCGAGACAAGTTGTGTGAGGTAGTTATCGAGTGGAGGATCAACAAAGGAGTGGATGATCAAGATCCATCCAATCATGGGATGTCTAGTAATGGTTCGGTCACTCATAGAATGTTCAACCATGGTGTGTCCACTATCCATGGTATAATCATCCATGGTTTGGTCACTTATGAAGTTTCAAGCCATTGTATACGTAGCTCAGGTGCATGCATCAGTGGTTAGGTGCATGTTGAGTTGGGCAATGGTTTCGAATCATCTCGATGATGCAGTTTAGTCTATGGGGTCGCTCGGATCCTCGTTCAACATGGACTAAATCTTCCAGTGATGGGGACTTAGAATTTATTTTGGTTGGTATTCCTAAGTACTTGTTGGGTCCTAATAAAGAAGATTATGCTTTCTTTCCTATGAACAAGATTTGTTCTCGAATGATAGATCATTTATTGGATACATTTGGGGATATTTTTAGTATATTGGAATCCAATAAGATGATGCCTCAAGTTTTAGTTATGAATTAGTGTAACACAATTCCAGGTAGGGTCACCTTATATACAAATCATCTCCTTGTTGGGCTGAGACTATCCTTTTCACCTATAGTATGGAAGCTTTTGGCACACAGTGGTGCTACAGCATCCCAGTTTCCCTCTAATTATTACTAGGTACTATTTCCTTGCTAGCTATTATGGAAATAATGTGGACAAGAGTTTACCACTAATGAATTCACATTTTGCTACTTCTCGCCAATTCAAGGTGGTAGTCATGATTTCTTTTATCTCATACCTTATACCAACCGTGTTTTGACTGAGAAGCTTTCAACCACACTTTTCATGTTGGAGGGAGATTTTGATCTAAATATTCCTAAGGTCCCTGCCATGCCTACTCAATATGAGAGGAATGATAAGACACTATGAGACATAGCCTTACTGTGGTATGTTTTATTTGTTTCTAACATGTTCTCCTTTTGTTGTAGGGTCGTCCTTCTAAAAATAAAATGGATTTTATCACTTATCTTTGTGGCATACCTTTAGAGGAGTGACATAGTGATAGGTTCATACTTCTCGAGTTGATTCCTTAGTTGGGTTTGGACCCTACTTCAGCATTTTATTTTTAACACTTACTTGGTAACTATGCTCTTTTTCCAAGTATGAGTTCTAATCCTCCTATTGGTAGGAAAAACAGGATTATGATTGTTTTTAATTTCCTCAAGGATTCCAATCAAGGGGAGGCTCCCACATAGAGCAAAGTGATTCATCGCTCGAGTGCTCCAAAAAGAAAAGGAGTTTCCACTTTAGGAGTGACTATCATTGGAGCACTTCTTGGGAGGATTGGGCCCTCGTCAACACTTTTTGATATTCCATTAATGCTAGTTGCAAGTGATATAATTTCATGATATTTTGACTTGGGTGTTCCTTCTATGACCTCACTTACACTTTATACTTTTCTTGGCATTCAAGAATCTATAAAAGTTAGGGATTCAAACATATGTAGCATAGTTGCTATGGCCCATAAGCTTGTCTTATATCTA